>CM022882.1:20302437-20313065 GCA_012654025.1 Pachypsylla venusta
TTGTACTATACTACGGAATGTATGTTCAAAATTTCAATGACCTATCCCCTGTAGAACCGGATATCTGACGGTGTGAAAAACCTGGTGAATTGCTTCGTGTAAAGATACACTGGTGCTTTCCGGAACTTGGCCTGGCGCACTGCCGTGCGCTCAGATTTAGATCTTGTATCTGCAGGATGTTCTATATATACATATATAAAGAAATTAGCTGTTTCACCCGCTCTTCGCTACGGCCTATAGCTTGACGCCTTAGAGGCATGGTCGTTGCCGTGCTAATAGTTTTCTATGATTTGTCTTTGAAAAATTGGAAGATAATAGTATTCTATGATTCCCCTTACAAAAATCCGGAAAACGGCCATAACTCGAGAACTGTTGGACCGTTTTGTTTTGCAAACTATGAGACTAAAGACCGCCTAAAACTTTCTCGCTTTGGGTTGATATGTTATTGCGAAAAAATTTAAGATATCGGACCATGACCGGCTAAATTCGGTCAAAAATCGAAAAACCGGCCGAAAACAGTTGAACATTTTTGAATTCTAATATTTTTTTATATCTGGAGTTTCGACCTATGGTTTTGGGGGGTTCATTCTCATCAATTTTTCGATATCTCTTCTACATTTATTTGCCAACAAATAATTTCAATCAAAATTAATAATATCGAGGTTGTATTTTTTTTTACAGTTTTTTGTGTGTGTAAATTTTGTCAAACCATAGTATCATTAGAAACAAACTTATTTTTAGAACATTGTAAAACATGTACTCAAATGAAACGTTATACAAATCGTGATAAATACAAATGTTGTATTTGTAATTATAAAACAGAGAAACCAAATCCAATGATCAAACACATTAATAATCATAAGGGAACAGAGGATGACAAACCATATAAATGTGAACATTGTAGCTATACATCGTCAAGGAAATATAATCTAGAGTTACATTTAAAAGGAAAACATTTGAAAATCAAATCCTATGAATGTATATGGTGTTTGTATAAATGTTCCCATATGTATGAAATGAAAAGACATTGCAAGAGACATCACAATACAAGGTTGTTATCTGTAAAAAAGAGAAAAATAGGAGATTTGGAAATTTTAAAAATAAAATAAATTTTGAACACACTATTTTTCATTCTTACCAAATTTAATTGTAAATTAATATCTATTATTATTTTGTAATCTACATTGGGGGTCTTAGTAAGCTTCGAAACTTTTGGGTACATTCGAATATACCCTTGGCAGTTTTCCGCTTTTTAGCGGTTTTAAGTATTGCTGCCTGAGTAGAGACATATGTCATATTTGGGGTCTTAGTAAGTTTCGAAAATTTTGGGTGCAATCAAATATACAGAGGGCGGTTTTTATAGAATGTTTATCCTATAAAACTTAAAATATCAAATTTTGAGGAGAGTATTTTTTTTTTCGTGACGATTCCAAAGGTTCATTATTGAAAATAATAAACCAAAAGGCGTCCACTGAAGCATACTATTTATGTACCATTTAACAAGTTTATTTATTTTGTTCTGTCTTTGATTTATTTATTTTTCAGAATTTGTTGTCTGTCAATATTGTAAAACAGATATCCCCAAAAATTCTCAACTTATCTTAACTCATTCTAAATTTTGTCAATTTGTATTGAGACCAGGTCCGTCTTTTACTTGTGTATGTTACAAATGTAATTATCATACAATCTATGCAAGCAGTATGCAAGATCATATTCGAAGACATATTGGTGAGAAACCATATAAATGTTCATATTGTGAATACAAATGTTCTTTTAAAGGTGACCTTAATAAACATATGCAAATAAGACATATAAATAAAAAACTTAAATGATTGATCTTACCTTGGAATTGTCATCATCATCATCGTATTTGATGTTAAAATGTCATATTTGAATGTACCATCATGCTCGTGTCTTTCTCATTGCCTTATTTTTTTCTTGTAAATATCGGAAAATTTGCCATAACAGCAGGGGTTACGAACCATAGCACTGTATTGTAGTAGATTTGATTTTTTTCTCTAAAGGTTTTGAGTATGGTTTTTTGGGTGAGGATCTACTCCCGGTCATTTTTTGATGTCACTTATCGTTTCGTTTGCGTAATTCTACATCCTAAATGATTCTTTTAAAAAATCGTTTTTTACAATTCATTTAACCTTTCAAATAAAATCTTATTTTTTGTTATTTTTACTTTCTCTTCCTATAGGAGATAAAGTATTGTAATCGTTCAGAAAATTTGGACATATTTTGGCCTAAAAAATCGTTTGACGGGAACCCGAAACCCAAAATGAAGATCAAATATGTCATTTCCTATTCCTTTTGGGTCATATTCTCACTATTTTCGGTAATTTTTTTAAGTTCGGAAATATTTGGAGCCATGAGGTCCAATAAACCGATATTTTCGACGTTCCACGTTGACGTACGTACGGAATACGGAATAGTGTGCAGAGCTCTGGGAGCCAAACCGCTGGTACGATTATGATGAAATTTTGGCACAGGTCATCTTTGTGCAAAAAGTAATTTTCCTCGATATCGCCCCCAGGGGCGCCCCGAACAGGTTTTTTGGAACCAAATCTCTAAAATCCAAACCACATTACCAATTTTGATTAAATTTAAAATCAGTAATCATGGAAACATTTTATCTAAAATAAATGGTCTCATGCGGGCGTATCTCTGTCTGGGATCAGGGGTGCCACCAGGGTCCAAACAAGGTTCTTAGAATGGAAAAAGAAAACCGTTCAGTAATTTCACATGAAATTAAAAAAAAAAAAATAATGTCTAGAGCCGACAGGGATCATTCAAAGTATAGAAAATTAGTTAATCACTGTTTTCAGCTCGTTATGAGTCCTCTCCCTCCCCCCTCTGTACAGGACTAAGAACGTCGCAATCAAAGCCACAGAAATAAATTTTGATGAAATAAGGTAGGTAACTATGGCATGTTTTTATGAAGAAAAAAAATGAACACACGTGGGTGCGTCTTTTTCACGGGCCCCGCCAGTGGGCCGAATAAGCTCTTTCAATTGACTGGTTTTTAAAAGAAAACGGTCCAGTGTATTCACATAAAATTCAAAACAATTAATGTCTGGAGCCTAAAGGGATTACTAATTATAATCAACTTTTAGTCAGAGTGCCCCCCCCGGGCTCAAGATGATGAACTCATTTGGGCCAAATCTCTAAAATCACAGCAATATTTTACATAAAGAGATTGGTCTGTGGAGGCGTAACTTTGCCAGGGGCCCGTTAAGAGGCCCCAACAGGGTCCCAAAAACGAATAAATGTCAAAGTCTCAAAAACGAATAAATGTAAAGAACATAAAATTTGTCCGATTTGGATAAAATTTGGTACGCACAGACACCCAAGAATTGTATTTGACAATTTTTGGTATTTTGTTTTTGGGCCCCCGTAGGCGCCCAAAAATTTAAAAAAAAACATAAAATTGTATAATTTTGATAAAATTTGGTATGCACAGTTTAATTGAATATTTTTGTATTTTGTAGAAATTTTGGCTCCTGAAATTTGAAATTTGCCGCCCCCGGAATTCTGCCACTCTAGGCTCCAGCCTTCTCAGGCACTGCCTTGTATAATTCTAAGAATAAAAAAAAAACTCGGCAGAAGTGACACATGGGATTATTTTATTATTGATAAACACAATTATAGAGATGTGAAATTCGATATCGCTTGTGACCCAAAATTTTATTTTTTGTAGTCTATATAAAATTATTGAAGAGATTTATGAATACAAGCATCCTTCTTACATGGAATGATTATTTTCAAAATATAACATTTAAATTACTTTATAAAATACAATGACAGTTCATTTTTAAAAATTTAAACTAAAAAGATCAAAACTTAAAAAGGTTAAATTGAAAGATTTAATTTGGTGAGCTCTCAATAGCACTCATGCTATTATGAGATCTGGCACTGACATCTCAGTAGTTTGAGATCTTTAGTTTAAATCTTGGCGTCAGTTGAATTTTAAAAAATGAAATGTTATTCCCTTTTTTTTAAAAAAAAAAATAAATTTTATTACCTAAATTTTTTAAAAATGTATATTTAATTTTAAGCAATTCTTGTATACAATTGAATCCTTAATATTATTCCATATGTTAATTTTTTTTTTTTTTTTACAGAATTGATATTTTGCCAATACTGTCAATTTAATCTTCCCCGAGATTTAATCACAATTATAGAACATTGTAGACTGTGTCAATATGCACCAAGAGGAAATAGTATACTTTATAATTTTGTTTGCTATAAATGTGGATATCATGCTGTTTGTAAAAGTCATATAGCCGTTCATATAAGAAGACATTTGGGAGATAGACCATTTAAATGTGATTATTGTTCGTATAAAAGTACAACTAAAAATGATCTTACAAGACATATTAGGGTTAAACATTAAGTACTTATATTTACTTCACTTCTCGTGTCAGTTTATATTTCAAGTACTCCGTAACGTTGATAGCGTTCTCGTTAGCCTCAGCTACGTCATCATGGGTACATGATTGATCTGATTGGCCGCAAATGAGGAGTTGCTCATGTGTGTATTGTCGCAGCCGATCAAACATTAAGTAATAATAATTAACCCTCTCGCGCACGTAATAGCAAACTTTCTACGAAACTTGTTGAGTTATCTAATTTTGCTTCTGCCCCCGCTTACTATTAGCTGTAAGGGTAAAGAACCTTTCACACAATGCTCTGAAATCAACGAAAATACTAAGGGGGGACAGAAGCAAAATTATATAATTAACCAACTTTTGGTATCAAGTTTGCTTCCACGGGCGCGAGAGGGTTAAATACTGAAGGCTAAGCTCTGTCGCTGCAACTAATAGAGAATCTGATGTGACAACATAATTGCGTTACTTGAAAATTGACAAGCATAATTTTAATTTTTAAAACTTAGTAAAATAACCTAATGATCAAAATTATAATTAAAGAAAGAAATTACCTAGAAGTATTCCCCACGTAACTAAAGTTAAATTATAAAAATTCTATGAATTACAAGACGTCATTCAATCATTTATAGTGCCGTCATCGCTGTCGGTGGTTGCTGGATTGATGTTGATACTGCCCACTGCCGTTCTAAAGATTTCTCTGTTGGCAGCCAATTCTTTTAAATCCTCAAGTAATGCAAGGCCTAATATTATTTTCGGTCTGGGTCCCTCGAGTGTCCCCACCATAACATCTTTCAAGAGTGACTCTCCTGGTTCTCTCAGAATATGTCCCGTGAATTTTCTTTTTCTTTCCTTAATTGTGTTTGAGAGTTCCAGTTGCAATTTATGTATTCTTCTCAATATTGTGGTGTTGCTGAATTTGTCTATCCATGATATTCTTAACATTCTTCTATAGCTGTAATTTTCAAATGAATCTATCCTTTTAACGTACTACAAGACGTATGCAACAATATTTGAATATTTTCAGTACTTCCTTGAAGTACTAGATTAATAGTCTACATGCCGAAACAATCATCATCTTAGCTCTTGAAGTACTAGATTAATAGTATACATGCCGAAACATTCATCATCTTAGCTCTTGAATTAGTAGATTAATAGTCTACATGTCGAAACAATCATCATCTTAGCTAATCAGTAGTCAGCATCTACGGTCTGATAAATTCGATTTAGAGCTCACCAAATTAATAAATACTCGCGTAAGGCAAATAATAGAGATAAATATTTGACTTTAAAAAGTAATAAGGATGTTAATAAGTTAGGGCTTAGTAGTTTTATCCAGTGAAGATATATTATTTTATATGCCTAATTTAAATGAGATAATATCTCAAATATGTGTTTTTTTTTAAAAAAAAGAAGAAAAAGTTTTATTAAAAGATCTCGTCTGCTTAATTTTATTAATATTATTTTGAATTTTATCTCGTTTTTATATTTAATGTACAAAATTTAAATTATATTTTACTACAAAATCGTATGTTTTTTTTAAATTTAAAACTATTGTATCAAATTTTTTTTATATGTTTATGAAAACTTTGTGCACCATAGTAAACTAGTTTATCAATCAAAAGTATTATGCTGTAAGCTATTGCAGCACTGCTATATTTGTTTTAATTTGATTTCATTTTAAACAACGTAATTAAGAAATGAGAAAAAAAAAATCACTATAAGTTTAGTGATTGATTAACACAAATGAGCCAAAACACTTTCCTGAGTCATTGACTCATGAATCACAATCGCAATACGATTGAAATGGAAACATATTCACTTTACTACAGAGAACAGTGAAAAATAAACCTAAAAAAAAAAATGCATAGTGAGAGAGAGCAGCTGTAGGCAAGTGAAATAGAAAGAGACAGGTATGTGTGGTCTCTTCGTGTGTTGATTATGGAATGATCCTATTGGCTACTTCAAGGTTATTCCTTAGAGAGAGAGAGAGCAGTTGTAGGCAAGTGAAATAGAAAGAGACAGGTATGTGTGGTCTCTTCGTGTGTTGATTATGTAATGATCCTATTGGCTACTTCAAGATTATTCCTTATTTGTTGTTTTGTTTCCTTCTCCTCTTTGAACGATGGTTCGTAATGAAAGACAGCTCGCATAAAAGATCATGGAAATAAGTCATCCAACTGAGAGTGATTATATGAGCTATATCTAATCAGTCAAAAGATTCATAACTCACATCCCTATGATACTCCTATTACCAAACATGAACATCACTCACACAATTTGATTAAATTACTTTTAATTTTTTACAGATTTTATCTCTTGTCAATATTGTCAAAAATATATTGTTCAAGAAACAAACACCATTGTGGATCATTGTAAAAATTGTCCATGCGCATTTCGACCAAATATAAATTATAGATATGTTTGTTATAAGTGTAACAGTCATTCTAATCATACAAATAATTTTAGGGATCATATTCGACGACATATTGGAGATAAACCACATGAATGTTTACATTGTTCGTATAAAACTTCCATTAGTAGTGATCTCAATAGACATTTGAAAATTAGACATAATCAGTAATAAATCAAAGAAAGAAAACCTTTAATGATACTTGGTAGAGCTATGAAATAGTTATGCAGATATGGGAATTTCCGACGACGCCGCGCCGGCGGAAGGAAATTTGACCGTGATTTTTAAAGAAGAATTTTTTTTTTTATTTTGACAAGAATAGAGGAAAATTTTGATGCTTGAAGATATAATGTTGATTCTCTCATAAATGAAGAACTGAATGTTTGCTGATTAATAATGAAGCCGAGGGGAGCAATCCAGCTTCATTAGAGGACAGTCCAAAGTCCTCGTAAATACAACGATCCTTTAAAAACTCGGCTTGAAACCAAGGGTGAAATCTGTGTGATATCCATGGACTACCCAGAGTGGCTGGTTGGAGCATCATTATTATAGTGGGACAAATTTCAAATTAATGTGATAATATCCTGACACAGCTTTTAATCTAAAATTCCATGTTGCATGATAATTATTCCATGTTCTACGAACTCGTTTCGATAGCTTAGTGGTCTTGTGCCTGCCTGGTAAATAGGAGGTTAAGGAGGTACTGGTTTGGATCCCCATCCGAAGAAGACTTTTCCTCAGACATTACCCCCACCTCTGGCCGGTAAACTTCCCAGTGAAGACAGACGGAAAGAGGTTACCCAGGAAGGTCTGTTAATGGACGAAGCACCATCAAAATTCTTTAGATACTATAAGCAATGCAGGAGTGGAAAATGCTCTAAAAGGGAATATTTTGAGCTTGTCGGCGGGAAATTCAACTCTACCTGCGAGTATGTCGGATCGATCATTGCTATCAAATACAAGAAATGAAAATCATTCTTGGTAATGGAGTAAAATCCGAAATACGCGCATCAAATTTTTTTAAAAAACTTTATTAATAATTAACTGTTTTCCCGTGCTTCGCTACGGTTACGAAATCAACAACAATTTCGAGATCGCAAAATTAAAGCTTCTGGTGGAACCGAAGCTATTTAGAAAATTCATATCGAATTTCAGCTTTCTCGCTCATCCCGAAGTGGTACTTCTCAATTCCGATTTTTCGGTGCTGAAAACTGTCCATAAGTCGGGAATATGTCATTGTTCGTTATCTCCTTTAGTTTAATCAGAAAAAAATTGCAAAAAGACCCGGTAAAAAGCGTCATTTCTGGCGGTAACTTGCTTCCACTTGAACTTTCCATTTTTTCCTTTCTTGTTATATGACATTTATATTTTGTGTATTCGACTTTCACCAGGGAGGTACTGGGTTTAAATCCTGCTAGGGTCGAAAATTTGAAAAATGCTTTTTCGAATTTTCTACTTGGTCTGATGTGTTTTGGTGATAACTCAGCCCCCTGAGGACAATTGAGTGGATATGGTAATACCGACAAATAGTAACATTATGAGGTAATTGTTAAGTATAGCTTGTTCTATTGATGTTATTGTTAGAAAATACATTGTAATGCTATAATAACCAGAAAATTGGGATGCACTAACACAAAGAAATAAATAAACAGTTACAATTTAGAATTAGCGCCCGGGTTGATTTTTCTACATTTTCTGCTATTTTGGATTGGAAAATTAAGTGTAAAAAATAAAAAATGTAAATGTGTATTTCTTTTTGTTATTACATCACAAGTTTTGTATGCTTCATAGCATTACAATGTACTCTTAACAATCACTCCAATATCACTAAACCTTATAATGATACCACTTGTTGTTATCACCATAGCCACTCAATTGCCCTCCGTAGGCTGCAATTACAGGCCAAGTAAATTTTTTGAAAAAAACCTTTATTCCGGCCAGGAATCGAACCCTTGAAAGATTGAGAGTGAATAATAATGATTTACGTTATTGACAATGAAACTTTATTTTTTTTTTAATGTGGTCAACTCATCCAGCTAATGCAACATAGTTTTTCGTATCTACATATTTTTTATATAAATATTATTTCAGATTTTCTTTCTTGTCAATATTGTAATAAATATCTTGTCCCGGAAACAAATGCCATTTTGGATCATTGTAAATCTTGTAAAAATATATCAAGACCGGATACAAATTATACTTACGTTTGTTATACATGTAACTATCATACTAAAAGTACAAGTTGTATAAGAGTTCATATAAGAAGACACATTGGAGACAAGCCATATAAATGTATTTATTGTCCATATAAATGTGCCTATAATTCTGATCTTAGGAAACATCTGAAAATTATTCATGATCACATTTTTTAAAATCCTATTTTTTTTTTTTTTTTTTCATTCTATAAATAAAAAAGCTCACACACTGAAGTACCTACTCAACAATGTTCAGTGATAAATAATTGATCAATTTTCCTAAAACAAAATCGATAACATTTTGTTAGAATGTCTGAAGGAACTCATACCACACAGTCCGTTGAGTCAGTCAAATGACACCAAACATTTTTCGTTAACCTCGTATCAACTTAGTGTAATGGTAAACAAGTTTATATACATCCTCAAGCGAGGCTAATCTACTTTTTCCTTTTTTAAATAAAATCCTTGAAACTATTGAAGAACCTTCATTTACTTTATATTTTTCTGAAAGTACAGAATAGTTGAAAATTTCTTTCGCATTGCCTAATTGGTGACTAAACTCACCCAGGCCTCATTACAGGATTTTTTTTTAAAAAAAGAAATTTTCTACCCGTACGCTAATTTTAAACAGTTTTATATTAGGGTATTGCGGTCAACCCATTCAGCTAATCCAAAATACTTATTCGAACATATTTTTTTAATTATTATTTCAGTTTTTCTTTCCTGTCAATATTGTAATGAATATCTTGTCCCGGAAACAAACGCCATTTTTGATCATAGTAAATCTTGTAATGGTATATCAAGACCAGATAGAAATTATACTTACGTTTGTTATACATGTAACTATCATACTAAAAAATCAAGTTGTATAAGAGTTCATATAAGAAGACATATTGGTGACAAACCATATAAATGTGTTTATTGTTCATATAAATGTGCTTATAATTCTGATCTTACGAAACATGTAAATAGAGCCCACACAGTGAATTACTTAAAAACGTTCAGTAAGAACTAATTGATAGATTTTGCCGAAATAATCGAAGGTAACGTTTTGTTAGAATGTCTGAAGGAATTTTTCAAATTTTTTTTTTTTTATAAATACTATTGTATTTAAATTCGATAAATTAGGATACTATGTCAAGTAAAACCACATTGAAGGTTAAAATTACTATATCTTCACTTGAATAAATATTAATTCAATGTTAAATTGCGCTAACTAGTTTCGTCCTCAGAGGAGATTTTTTTCATCGGAGATTCTGTCTTGGATTTTTTTTAAAAAACAACAACTACAACATCAATGTGATCTTACTGCGCGCTTAAATGATAATATTTTTTTTAAATTAAACAATGATACCATTTTAATGATTTAGTGTCGAATGGAGAGGGGGGTTGGTTTAAACAATAAATATGTTTAATATTTTATTAATCAGAACAGGAATAATAAGGTAGAGGAAAGTGATGTATATTGAGAACGTGAATCTCCCATACTTTATTCAATCCATCCATGCAAAATCTCTGACGAGTTCCTGTGATTCTATGATTTTAGTAATGGTTTGAACACGTTTTTAATTCTGATAGAAGGTATTTGAGTAAGTGAGATGGGTAGTTTGTTTGTCAGAATAGGTGATA
>CM022882.1:20320679-20338353 GCA_012654025.1 Pachypsylla venusta
TTTTATTCATGAAATATATTATTTTGTATAGGTGTAGTTAATTTAAGTTAAAAATTCAAGATCACTAAATAATTGTATTGTGTAATATATTTATTTTAATTTTAACGCGAACAATTTGCCTTACAAAATAAAACAAAGGTAAGTGATATATGCAGCCATCCCGGCGCGTCCATTTGGAAATTTTAGCCAAATTTTAAACACAAAACATTGTGTAATTTATATATATTTAAATGATACTTAAAAGTATATTCAGAGTTCTCCTGACCAAATCTAACGAGAATGTACCACCAGCACTCCCCAACCTATGATTCCCATAATAGGAACTAAATTTTTGAGTCGTAAAACTCGGTTTGTTTTTCATGTAAATTGTTAAAATAACTTTTTATCAATATAGACCGCAGGTTCTACTTTGAAAAAACCGTTTTCAAATAATGATAACTTATGTCCTCATTATTTCACTTCAATTTATCTTTATTTTCTACAAAAATGATTGTTGTCATTTCTCTTAATCTGTCCCTATTTCTAGATACAGGTTTGAAAATCTGGAAAAGGTTGTTTTCATTAATATGGTCGGCCTAGGTAACAATAGATCTCTAAAGATTGCGATGATTATTTTAATAGCTTCAAATTAGAAACCTTTCAACCAGGTTCTAAAACAATAATATCACATCTGGACGACGTGGAACTAGTGATGGCATGTAGTTCAAAAATATATCGATATATCGAATTTTCGATACATCGAATTTCAAATATATCGANCACAGGGATCTATTGTTAATGTCAATAAATGATTAAAATTAACAATAAATTTCTTCTATATCTAACGTAAGAAGAAGTACAAATTATAAAGTTGTTTTTTTGTCACTCGAGGTTTTTTTTTCAGTACGTATATCATAAGCGGGAAATAAAGAAAAAAACTCTGCCCATTTACGTCATGAGTTTATTATATTACTCTAATCCGTTAATTCTGGTTATTATAATATCTTTGCATAAGAAATGTGTAAATACAAGAATGAATATATATATTTTTTGTTGTTGTACAGAACTCAATATACGTGACTAAGAGAAAGGAAAAAATTTAGAATACCATTGAATTTCTTAATGGGACCTATCCGGAATAGCATGGTTGCAAAAGGTGTGATCTGAAATAATGCGAAAAAGGCTCCGGGGCATAAAAATTTAATATTTCTGTAGTAATTCGGATTTTAGGAAATTAATATATTCAATCCATTTTGTTTATATTAGAAGACATTTAGGAGATAAACCATATAAATGTATTTTTTGTCTATATAAAAGTTAAATCTGACTGATTAATAAATGAAAACTTTGTAATCGTTGAAAAATCGTACATACTCTTATTAAGGAGCGCGGTGTCGCTTCTCTAAGGCACCGCTGAAGTATTGGTGACAAATAAAAGTTGATGACAAAGATTATGAAAAAAAGTTGAGTTTATGAAATTATTATATTTGTCATCTAAAACTTCTCCTTTTTCGTTCTTGTAACTTACCACATTGAGCAATGGAAACCAGAGGGGACAAAGTATAGAGAAACTATAACTCCTGAACAGAAAAAAAATTAAGGCCGTATAACATGAAATGTGTAAAATAATGTATCAATTCAAAGCAAGAAATTTAAACATGTTTTAAAAAAACTGAACGTAAGAAGCTACTATAATAGCTTGGAAGAGTGAGATGTATAAACCTATGTTTATTAAAAATATTTCTGAACAAAAAAGTTCGGAGCATGTGATAAACCTGCTAGACTATAATAAATTGATCTTTACTTTTTTCAGAATCAATTCGTTGTCAATACTGTCAAGTAATTCTTTTTCAAGACTGTCTTACAATATTAAATCATAGTAAAGAATGTGAACATATATCAAGACCAGATGATACTTATAAATATGTTTGCTACAAATGTGAATATCATACTATTAATAAAAACCATATAACTGCTCATATTAGAGGACATATAGGAGAGAAACCGTATAAATGTGTTTATTGTCACTATTCCTCAAATGATTTATCAAACATGAGAAGACATAGTCAAATAAGACATGGTGATATGAATCAATTATCTTGTTCTTCTTCAGGTTCTGCCTCCTTTACGGAGGTTGGTTATCATCATTTCAATTCTGACATTAGAAACTGTGGTCTTGAAGTGGTCAGATTGCGAGATTTTAAATCAACTACTCAGGGTCCGAAACGAAAATATTCTTCTTCTTATCATCACGAATCTTTGGCCCACAAATTTCCTTTTAATTATAAGGTGGACAAACGTTCGTCCTCTCATAATGTAGCCGAAATATCAAAGGTTCCTCTTTTTGATATGTTCAATTTGAATGACAGAGGTCCAGATTGAAAAGAAAAAATCATTCGATCATATAAAAAGGGAATCTTAAAATTTGTACCTAAAGTAGATTTCATAGTACAGTAATAATGAAATGTTTTTTTGAATTACTATATCAAAACTTATTTATCTGAATAAGATTGAGCAATTAACAGCAGTCCTATTTTAGTGGGTATCACACTGGCATTGAACTTCGAAATATTTTCGACTTTGTGCTTATGATTTCATGGTACACGTGAGTAGCGACCAGTGGCGACATTACCAAAGTAAAAAGATTTGGTAAAAGATTGAAGATATCATTAGTACATGAGGCTCTTAATATTGAGATATCCACAAAAATTTTGAAGAGGCTGCCAGGCTTTACCACAAAGAAATTCTACATTTTAACATTATATACTTCTTTTTTTTCAGATTTTATTTTTTGTAAATTTTGTCAATCTACTTTAGAACAAGATACTCTCGCCATCTTGAATCATTGTCAAAAGTGTACTTTTATGTCAAGACCCGATGCCCGTTTCAAATATGTTTGCTTTAAATGTGATTATCATACTCAAAATAGAGGTCATATAACTGGTCATATTCGAAGGCACATTGGAGAGAAACCATTTAAATGTTATTATTGTAATTATAGAACTGCAAATAATCATGATCTTACGAAACATTTAAAAATTAGACACGATAGTGGAGCTATATAATAATTATATTGTTTTTATTTCATTGTCGTTCTTACAGCATGGCGCAAAAGTAATGAAACTATTTTTTTCTCCCTCTCTCTCTTTAATTTTTTCATTTTTAATGTCAAATTATAAAATTCAAATTATCATTTCTATGTAATTTGAAAAAGTAGATCCGACGAAAATTAAAATATTTAAAATTCTTTCCTCAAACAAAAAAACCTAAAGTCATCCAAATCATGGAATACTACAATATTTGTGACAATGTCTTTGTCAAAAAATGGTTCAATTTGTTTTTTAAGAAAAAATCGTCTTCAAGGTGGTCGAGCTAAAATGACAATTGAAGCAAATTTTGACGCCAAACTTGACAATGTTTTCATAATATATGCAAATATCAAATCATCCACTGCATACACAATACATGCAATCGTGTAACGTCAATCACGTGTAACCTATTGTAGGGCTCTTTTAAATCTCACCATCTCGATGATAATTTTCTCGAAAACCATAATGGGAGATCTTTTGCCTAAAACATTGTTATTCTCGTTCCAAAAAATTGTAATATTCGATGATTTGTCTCTACAAGAAGCTTGTAAATTGGAAATATCAATCAAAAAACGAAATTAGTCGCCCCCCCCCTTCCAAAAAAAACGATTAAGGAAACTTTCACGTTTCACTGCCACCCTGCATTTCCCGTATAATTGGTGTTAGAAATTTGTATGTCAATACCAACTAAATTTTAATTGTTTCTCTTGTTTTTAGATCTCGTCTTTTGTCAATATTGTCATTTCAATCTTGAACAAAATACTGACGCCATTGTGAAACATTGTCAAACATGTAATGATATACCAAGAATTGATTCTAGTTATAAATTTGTATGTTACAAATGTCACTATCATACTTATCATAGAAATCATTTTAAAGTTCATATTAGAAGTCATTTGGGAGATAAACCATTTAAATGTCTATACTGTCCATATAAATGTCTTCAAAATAATAAACTTCAGAGACATGTTAAAATTAAACATTTTAATTTTTCAAATCAAATTAATTGATTTTTTTTAAACTGTTAACCTGCAAGAATAAATTTGTGAGAGATAACAATTGGATAGTTAAGTAGCAAATAAAGAGAGAAGCAGTTTTACTCAACAATTAAATCTATTTTTCTCAAAAAACAAAATATTCCGAAGAAGAAAATCTAGGTACAATATCAGAAGAAAATCTAGGTACAAAGAAAAAATTAAAGATCCATTCATAATTATTATTTTTTTAGATCATTGTAGCCAGCCTTAATGTTATTCATTTTAATGTGATACTTAAGTATTTTTTACAGCTCATATCAATAAAATTATTTTGACAAAAGACTTCAATTTACAGCTCATATCAATAAAATTATTTTGACAAAAGACTTCAAGTTTTTACTTTGCAGAAATCGTCTTATACAGGGTCTTTCAAACTACTATCTTTTTCCGACGAACTGAGAAGAACGTATGTAAGTACCAGAAGTTTGTTCAGGAAAAACTAACCCGTTTCTTGCGAAATTTAAATACAATGCAGGCCTAGCTGGGTCTCATTCGGCCTAAACTCAGCAGGCTCAGGAGGAAAAAAATCTTGGTGCCACCACAGTAACTTAAAGAAGAAAAAAAATCCTTCTCCAACACTTCCACCGTTGAGTAACTCCAACAGGATACTTTCATTCTGGATTAATTTTATTGATTCCAGATTATGTAACATGTCGGCATTGTTATACTAGAATTGTTAAAAGTACGAAACACATTTCATATCATTGTAGAGATTGTAACCATTCGCCCAGACTTGATAAATCATTTAAATATGTTTGCTATGATTGTAACTATCACTCATATTTCCTTGGTAATATGGAAGTTCACATACGAAGACATATAGGAGAGAAACCATTTAAATGTTGCCATTGTTCATATAAATGTGTTTACAATTCTGATCTTAAGAAACATTTGCAAATAATGCATGATCAAATCTTTTAGCCATATATTTATTATATTTCTTTTGTCATTTATTTTTTAACCTAAGGTGTAAATTCCCACAATCCATGTATGTCTTCTTAACAATGAAAAAAGTCATATATGAGATTGTAAAGGAAACATAGTGTTCGTTTACCAACTTGATTTTCTTAGAGAAAATTTAACAAAGTTCATAAATTGATGTGGATTTGTCATGTTGCAATAAAAGATGGAATTTACAAACGCTTTGTCAGATTCTGATGAAACTTGGTGGTTTTTGACTAATATTATGTTCATAGAACTTTTGGGGCCTATTAGATTACCGGGTGCCTTATGGTGGCCAATTTAACTGAGTGAAGTCTAGAGTTTACGAAATTAATATTTTTTCATCAAAATTATTAAATGAATGAATAAGTAATTATTTAACAAAATATTTTTCTTTATTTTATTTTTAAATTTCGTATCTAAAATCATACAGTATGTCACAAAAAATCCTTGACAATTGCTGATCTTTTGAACGGCTTCGAATATTTAATTCTATTTTTGACTGAGGATTGGAAGGAACCCAATTCGGCGCTGTTGAAAGATAAGGATCCATCTGCGAGACTAAAATTTGAACGGTACCAAAGCAGTCTTTAGGATTTGGACTCTAGTATCTTTGGCTAAAAATTAAACATGATCTAAATGTAATACAATACCTTGAATTTCTCGATAGATCAACTTTTAATCCCGCTAACCCAAAAAATGCAACGTCTTATTTTTGTCACAAACAATATCTAATAAATTATTCGCAGCCGTCTACAAGTTGTACACAATTTATTGTATAGTACTTTCGATGCAAAGACACAAATAGTATTTAAGATTCAATCTTGTCTTGGAAGTACACACTTTCGGGATTGTTGCTGTCAAATATTTATACCAAAAAACCTCGACGATGTCCCGTTCTACGTACAAGAACGACCTAGAATGCTAAATATCACATTTCCTTCACCATTTCTTGAATNACACAAATAGTATTTAAGATTCAATCTTGTCTTGGAAGTACACACTTTCGGGATTGTTGCTGTCAAATATTTATACCAAAAAACCTCGACGATGTCCCGTTATACGTACAAGAACGACCTAGAATGCTAAATATCACATTTCCTTCCACCATTTCTTAAATCATGAATCGAGACATGGAAAGAGCATTTGATTTTAAAAGGTACAAACTGATTTCCTTTTTTTTCTTCTTTTTCAGAAATACTTTCATGTCAGTTTTGTTCTTCAATTCTACCAAATGATACGGAATCTATTCTAAATCATATAAAATATTGTAAAGTTAAAGGTGATCTTAGAATAAATCAATGCTTTCATTTTCTTTGTCAGTTTCAATCGCATCATAAAAATGATATGAGAAGGCACATTCAAAGACATTTAGGAGAGAAACCATATAAATGTATGCTATGTTCTTATAGATGTACTTTGAAAAGTTCTCTTAAAATTCATTGCCAAATAAAACATCAATTATAAAGGAGATCTATATCTTTTGATACAAAAAAAAATCATAAAAATGGTATTCATTCATTCAATAGTCGCTTCATCGTGTCCGATGGTAGCCCGTTGTTTGAGACAGCAGTTCTAGATAAGTTGTAGTCTACTGCTAAATATTTTTCTATCGGGTCAAGTGGATTATTATTTACTTTACCTAATGGAAAGTTAGAAAGTCATTAATCTATTGGAAGAAATTACGCCCTTGTGTATTAAAAATACATTTAGAAGAGAAGCCATATAAATGCTCTGAAAAGTTCTCTTAAAATTTATTGTCAATTTTAAATCAGAATCTTATATCTTTTGAGAAAAAAACAACATAAAAATTATTTTTTGGTCTCCCATCCATGTGACTAATTATTACTTGGCAAGATCGAGTGAAAAAGTTAAAATAAAATCAAATACATATTTTTCTATATTTTTCTTTAAAAACTAAAAGTGTTGGCAAATGTCTGATACCACAAAAAATTGCTGTTATTCCTAGGTCGTAAACTGATGCACGTTACATTTATTTTCATGTGTCAAATAATATTGGTGCCTCCTATTTTGCCGTTTATTAAGTTGAACACTAGCATATGATATTTATAATTACGTCGATTTTCGAGGGATTGGATGTTAAGTTGTTCAATGATATCTTTATATGAGACTGCTACATGATATGTTGGATAGAAGCCATTGTATTTGAGAAATAGGAATCGCATGAATCTGGCTTGTAATATTTCTATGTGTTGAATGTTATTTGATGTTTTTGGTGACCAGATTTCGCAAGCATATTCAAGTTCGGCTTCGTACGAGTGACGTAAAGAGTGATAGTATTGCATCAATATCGTTGAACACAGAGGTGTGACGGTAGACTACTGCAATCGTGTTCCATGTTGATTTACATATGTTATCTATATGATCATCGAATTTAAAATTGCTTTAAAAAGTTACGCTTAGATCTTTTTTAATTTGTACATTATTTAATATTTGATTATTGATTTTATAATCATACTAGCAGGATACGCCCGCTTCGCTTGGCGCCTTAGAGGCATGGCCGTTTATAGTTTCAACCCCAAAAGGAGCATATGTCCTTTCCTAAAGTTTAGTCTATCTCCATACCAAATTTCATCAAAATCGGTTCAGTAGTTTAAGCGTGAAAGCGTAACATACATACAGACAGACAGACAGACAGACAGACAGAGTTACTTTCGCATTTATAATATTAGTATGGATAATATTGGTTGTTTACGTTTATTAGTAAATGAAAGTAGGTACATCACATTTATTTATGCTAAACGCTAACCGATTTTTTTCCAACCATTTAATTACCCTGGTGAGGTCCTCTTGGAGTATTTTTGGTCTCTAGGATTATTAATTACTCTAAATAATTTAAAATCATCTGCGTGCAGTAGATGTTTCGAGTTCTTTATTTCGTAACCAATTCGATCGATCATTCTGGCAAAGAATGCTCCACTAAGGATTTGTCCTTGACCGACCGAGGATTTTGGGTAAAAAGGTCTCGATCTTTGGTTAGAGTAATAAACTCTTTGTTCTCTGTTCTTCAGATATGAAGAGAAAAATTGCACAAGATCTTTTGAGAAGCCAAAGTTCACAAGTTTTTGTAACAAGTGGTCATGATGCACACAATCATANAAAGAATGCTCCACTAAGGATTTGTCCTTGACCGACCGAGGATTTTGGGTAAAAAGGTCTCGATCTTTGGTTAGAGTAATAAACTCTTTGTTCTCTGTTCTTCAGATATGAAGAGAAAAATTGCACAAGATCTTTTGAGAAACCAAGGTTCACAAGTTTTTGTAACAAGTGGTCATGATGTACACAATCATACGCCCGAAATATGTCCATGTATATCACATCCACCTGGTGCGCTCCCTCATCCATAGCCTTTGCAACATGATTGTAGAATTCTACAAGTTAGAATTTTAATTTTGAAATTTTCAAAAAATAAAATAAAGTTTACTTTATGCGAAAAAATGTTTTCATTTTCATAATATATAAGAATAATACAATACCATTTTATTTACATTCATTCAATAGTGGCATCATTGTGTACGATGGTACCCAAATATATGAAAATGCAATTCTAAATAAGTTGTTGTTTACTGCTAAAGTTTTTAATTGTCATCATACATCTATTTTTCTAGGCTAATAGTTGACATGGGGCGCCCAGACACCGAAATATAATTACCAAGAAAATAAAATTGATTATTGTAGATTTTTTGTTCATAAAAAAAAAAAAACCTAACTTATTTTTATTTTCTTCCAGAAACCATTTCCTGTCAATATTGTAAGTCTTATATAACTATAGATTTAGAACTAATTTTAGAACATTTGAAATGTTGTGAATATCCTGCTAGACCTGATAAAACATATCTTTATGTTTGTTTTAAATGTGACTACCATGTAGATCATCGAAATCATTTGCGTCGTCATATTCGAAGTCACTTAAACATGAAACCTTATGAATGTTCATTTTGTTCTTATAGATGTTCAGACCAAAGTGCTCTTTGCCAACATTTTCGACGTAAGCATAAAAAAAAAATAAAAAAATGATCAAATCCTATTTTTGGGACCAGACAGATACTATTAATTTTTTTCTGAGCAACTAACCTAACTTAAATTAGATTAATTGAAAGTAGAAGCTTAAGTTTTACGATTAAATGGTGGGAAAAGCGAGAAAACTCACTTTTAAATGTTTAATTCACAATTTTATTGCTTGAAAGTCGACGAAATTTTGGGGAAATTCACCCCTAAAACGTTTAAAACGACTTTTTTAATTATATTAAACCACATTTTAAGTTTGTAACTTGCTCCAAAAAAAAAATTAATCGTATCTGTGTGGTACCCTATTTTTTTAAAAAAAATTTTTGATATTTTTTTATACAGTAGGTAATAGTTTACATACAATTTCCACTCCAAGTAACTGAAGCACCTGTACGGTTGGACCTGATTTGTAACGTCAGCCATATTCTTATGTCAGTTTTGTTATTAACATTTGGGTTATACTTCAAGTGTCAACGGTGAAAGGACGGCTGAAATGTTTATGGTGCTTAACTGAAACCATAAAAAAAAAACTAAACGAAAAATTAGGGATTTTAGTCATGTTTTATCGAACATGAAATACGTTTTGAAAATTTCAAATGTTAGTACAATATAGTTTTTGGAATACAAAGATTTACGTTTTGTTTTCTATTCTTTTCCTGAGATTATGATTTTTGTCAAACCTGTAATGCTATTGTTACTCAGGACTCACTATGCGCACATATTTATTCATCATTCCCTAAATTGTTAATTACAATCAAGAGCCAAAATTGTATATTACAATTTAAATTATAAATATATTTGTTACAAGTTTGTTGGGTAGAACGTTTTGGTATTCCCAATTGAGTTAGGTTCCAAAAAAATTAAAATGAGAGTTGAAGTTTGCGCAACGTTAGGCTGGGTGCAACCTTTGTTAGAAGACATTATTTTGCGATTTCGCTTAGAAAAAACTGACCGAGTGTAAGGTCGGTATTACTTGAGAATTAAGACAGAAGAAAGAGTTATAATAAATTTAAATGTGGCAGAAAAACAGTACCAAGAATAAACTTGACAACAATAATAGATATCACTACTTTCTTGGGCGGAATTTTTTAAAAGCATGAGTTGAACTTATGAGATTTATCTTACGAGTAAATTCTTCTTTTGAAACATTTTCAGATTTGAGTTTTTGTCAATTTTGCAATTCTTTCGTTGAATTAGATGTTGATTCTATTTTGTATCATTGTCAGTATTGCAAATTAATATCAAGATCAGATAAAAATTTTAGATACGTTTGTTTTGTATGTAGTTATCATACACATCAAAAAGAAACTATCAAAAGTCATATTAGAGTTCATCTTGGAGAGAAACCATTTAAATGTACGTACTGTTCTTATAAAAGTAGTGTCGCTTCTAATCTTCAAAGACATATAAAAATTAAACATTGTAGAATTATTTAGGAGTCAGTATGAAATATAACTTTAAAAAAAAATTCAGAGGTTGATTATTGAAAATAATAAACTAAAAATTACACATAAAACAGGTACTTTGCTTGTCCATTATTCAATTTTTATTTTACAAAAAATAACTATAAAATAAAAAAGTATATCATAAATTATTTTTTTTCCTTTTCACAAAGTTCAAACTGAATGCAAAACGAAGAGAGAAGCTTCAATGGCAATGACACAATCTGCACCACCTTATAGACAAGTCAAACATTTACTCAAAGTTATTGGATCCATAAGAAATGTTCGGAAGCGATGTAATTACTGCTACAAACGCCTATCGAAAGAAGGGGGATCATCTTATGCCAGGAAAAAGACAAAAATTGTGAATACTATCTGTGAAGATTGTCAGTTGCCCCTATGTCTGGAGTGTTTCAGTCTTCATGTTAGTCAATCAACTGAAATGTAACTTTCAGTTTATTTGGTACATAGTGAAAGGTATGATATTGCCACATGGCAGGTACAGAGAAAATGAATCAAGTAGAAGTGTTTTTCTTCTTTTTTACTTTCTTTATCCCATAAAAAGGAGAGTATTGTATTGGGCTTAAATTTTCGACGTGGAGTTTTCAATGGCAAAATACGTTTTGGGGTCTCCAGAGCCGACATCTCGAGTATCAGCCATTTGGTTGTGTGTGTGTCCGTCTGCCTGTAAACAAGATATCTCGAGAACGGTAAGTGCTAATGATTTTTAGTTAGGAACCTATTTCATCGTTTTAGTTAGAAAAGAGGATTCTTTTAATATCATGTTTTTCTTTGAAATTCTAAAAAAATAAATACCTGAATAATCTAATAGCATCAATTTATACTTAGCCTTCTTATACTAAGTTCTGTATATTTTAACTCCTTGGCCGAAGATATTTTCTTAATGTAATATATGTTTCTCTTAAGGATTAAATTTATTTAACCATTCAAAACTGTGTATTCTTCTTATTACACCTTTTTTTGATAATCATCCGGTCCGTCATGTAATACTGGTTGAGGCTGTTTGAGATCTATATTCCTTCTGACCATTAGACATTCATTTAGTGATGTTACCCTTCTTCAATCCCATAATTGGATAATACACATTACAACAACATTCGTGAAATTGAAAATGTAAAATGTGCTTATCATAGAATTATAAGGTATTTCTTTAACAATCACTCCAATACGCCAGGCTATAAATTAAGAATTACCTCATAATGCTACCACTTGTTATTATCATAGTTACTCAATTGTCCTCAGAAGGCTGAGCAACCCTTAAACACAACCAAACCAAGTAGACTCGAAAAACTCTCTAGAGGTCTAAATATTAATCATTTAACTCTTTTGGTTTTTGCAGATTCTGTATATTGCCAATATTGTCAATCAATATTAAGTAAAGACACACCTAGCATTTTAGAACATATGAAAAATTGTAGATATGTTTCAAGACCAAATTCTGATTATAGATATGTTTGTTTTACATGTAATTATCATATTTATAGGTCTACATCCATGAGAGATCATATAAAAGGCCATATTGGTGAGAAACCATATAAATGTACATACTGTCCTTATAAAAGTGCTATTAGTGGTAATCTTAATAAGCATTTAAAAATTAGACATAGCTAATCTAAATGTAATTGTCTTGTTATTATTTTTTTCTTTCTAGAGAACAGGAATCCATTCTCACGGGTATGTTTTCAAAGGTTTGGATAAAAATGAATTCCTCAGGAAATAATATGGCTCTTTACATGAACTTTTTTATTCAATTAATTTTTTCTTCACTCATTGTTCTTTTATATTTGCTTAATATATGCCTACCTCAATTAATCATGCGAAGCAAGAGAGAGGAAACCATAAATGTTAAGTAGTGTTGTCAACTATGATTACTCTAATTCTTATCTCCTCTTCAAGTCATTTCAATCTTGCAAAATTATGATTAGTAAAGCACTACTTTCTAACTCCCCTTTTAAAGAAATATCTAACGCCTTAAAACTGACGGTGAAAGGGGAAAAGAAATAAAAAATTTTGTGTTAATCTTATTTTTTTCCCTTTGATTATAAATATTGATTTTGTAAAATTTTAAATTCAGTTAAATACAAAATAATATCCTAGCAGAGAACAAAAATATATATATATATATTTTTTGTTTGTTTATCAAAATTATAGCATGTAACTCAACAATCTGTATCCTGGCTTCCGACTCACCATACCATCTAGTTGATTATGATGAGACTGGTTCTAATCATAAGAAAAGCTATTGAAAGCTTTCCAATTTGGGAGGAGGCTGTTTCAGATTTGGCAATAAAAATGCATTATGAAAAAACTCTATTATTACTAATTGAAAATATTTGTCCAGCAAAAGCTCATGTAAATACTTTGTTTTTATTTTAACTTTACGTAGTGCACCTAATATAACTTCTCAAGTTTTCCTAAGAGAAACAAATCATATTTTATGTCATGAGAAGTTACTTGAGAATTGAACTCTAATGGGTCGAATTCAACTGAATTGATAGTGTAAATAGAGAAACTCACTAATGGTTTTGCGTTTTTCGCATTACGACAGGCAATATATTCGCCTTGGTCAATTATTAGCCTCCAATTATATGTGTATGATCAATATGAATACTAAATTTTCTACAGCAGACAATGACAAATTTCTAGTTGCTATCTCATAAAAATGACTACCATTGAACACGATAATATCACCAGCTAATCATAATGAATATTATTCACGATAATATTTACAAAGAAAGTTGATTTATTTAAGTTTAATTTCAGACTCTATTTGTTGCCGACATTGTCAAGCAATTATAAACAAAGACACAACTTGTATTTTACAACATACAAAAGATTGTGGACATGTTTCAAGACCAAATTTTGATTACAGATTTGTTTGTTTAACATGCGATTACCATGAATTTAAATCTGTCAAAATGAAAACTCATATAAAAGGACATATGGGAGAAAATCGAATTAAATGTGAATATTGTCCCTATAGAAGTTTAGATATTAGTGATCTTAATAAACATTTAAAAAATAGACATAATGAAATAACATAATTCAGTGATTACTTTTCGTAAACATGTAACAGAAAATTACGTTTTTTTTTTTTTTACCGAAAATACCGAAATAATTTGCCATGAGCGTTTTGTATTGAGCTCTTAGCTTTCATTATAGAAATATATCATACTTGAAAGTGTGAAAAGTAGGCCTGTTTATTAACTTAGTTTAAACTTTAAAATCAGATTAGATTTCTAGAGATTCCCCAAAATTTTAGTATTTTATACCTAGTAGACTTAGCGGTTTTCTTATTAGTTTCGAAATTTTTGAATTAAAAAGTGTTTCTTCTCTTTAACATGAGAGTTAAGTCATAGAGAAAATCATTCAAAATAAGAGTAGACCAACATATATTTATTTTGAGAAAGCATTTTATGATTGATTACTTGGCAACAATATGAATATTAATCTGAGCTTAATAGGAAAACCTTAGCCCTTATAAAAAATATAAAGTTGCTTTGTCATAAAAAAGCCTACAATCAAACACGATGATGTAACCACCATGAACATGATTGACAAACATTAACAAAATTTATACATTTAAGTTCAGTATTTTATTTTCACTGTGTTTGTTGCAGACATTGTCAACAAACAATTATAAACAAAAACGCTACTTACACTTCTTATTCCATCCAATAATTGGATCTCAAACATTACATCAACATTCGTAATATTAATTCAATGAACCCTATTTTCAGACTATTTTGATGATTGATAATTCCCACATAGAAAACTGATTCATTTAAGTTTATTTCATTTTCAGACACTGTTTCTTGCCAGTATTGTCAATCAATATTAAAAAAAGACACACCTAGCATTTTGGAACATACAAAAAATTGTGCCTATATTTCAAGACCAAATTCTGATTATAGATTTGTTTGTGTAACATGCGATTACCACAATTTTGTTTCCACGTCAATGAGAGATCATATAAAAAGACATATTGGAGAGAAACCATTTAAATGTAAATATTGTCCTTATAAAAGCTCTAGCAGTGGTGATCTTAATAGGCATTTAAAAATTAGACATAATCAAAAGCCGTAGGTTTTTTTTTTTTTGCGTAACGTCTCACATCTATTGGTCATTCGAGACGGGGTTTTTTACCTTCCTCTGGAATCTTACAAACCAGCCACCCAAATTAACCTCACCCAGCCTGGGTTGGGAGGGCAAAATATCCAGCATCACGAGAGCTCGAATTCAAGCTGACACCCACTCGGCAAAACCTCACAGGGCATTGCTAAACTTCATTGATCTNTAAAAAAAAATGTGTACATATATTTTAACTAAATGATAATAATTCAATTGATCTCGCGCCCCCTTGGCTTGCCTTCACGCCCCCCAGTTTGGGAACCTCTGATCTAAAGGTAACTAGTGAATTCAACGTTGACACTGGATTTAAAAATGAGAGAAAAATGGTATCCATCACCTGTGACTTCAGGTGTATCAATATTATTTGAATTTGAACAGCAAGAAATATAAATGTTTCAATCGATTAAAAGAGAGATCTTTTAGTCTCCATCAAGTTTACGAAACATAAACAATAACAAGTATACAAAAGATACAAGAAATAGTTGTTGTCCGCAGATGCTTTACCTCTGTGCAAATTAATTTTTAGGTTGCTTTTAATATTCCTTTATGGTAAATATTTATTTCTGTGAAATATTTTTGTGTTCCAAATACACATATCGTTATATTTACTTTTTATGTTTTTTATTTATAGCTGCATCTTTGAAGATAATATTTGCATCGCAATGGACAACATATTCCCCCAGTATGTATAATTTGCTATACGTGACCTTCGGCAAAGTCTCGACTATTTATTCACAGAATAGAATGTCTCTATTGACAATACCTAATATTTTCTTCTTCGTTTCAGTATTTTTATCATGTCAATATTGCAACTGTCATTTGAATCAAGATATAAAATCAATTGTATATCATAGTAAAATGTGTGAATATGTATTAAGACCAAATGAAAATTTTAAATTTGTTTGTTTTAAATGTCAATATCATACGAATAGAAGTTCTAATATTGAATTTCACATTAGAAGTCATACAGGAGAGAAACCATATAAATGTGATAGTTGTTCTTATGCAACTATTAGTAATTCACATCTAGAAGTGCATAAAAAAATTAGACATTGATACGAAAAATAAAATCAGCGTGGTATAGATTTTACATTGAATTTCATCCATCAATATTGAAGATAATTTAAGATAAATGATGTGTTCTTTGAGTTACTTTGGTGTTCACTGCATTTTTGAAGAATTTTTCCAAAACCTTAATAATTATCTAATTATACTTTGAATTTTTCAATTTTACCTATATTGCTGGCACCGGGTCGCTATTTATCTCCATAGATACTCATTTTCCTCACGAGGCTGAGCGGGCCCCGAAATATCCACACCCAGTGACGTGACAAATTATTACCCCTGCAAGGAAATGAACCCCGGTCTCCCAAGTGCAAGAATATTGCAATAACCACTGGGCAATTTTTAGAGCATATTAAATTTAGACATTAATTAATAATCCGTAGAGATTAGACTTTGAATTCAAATGTACCTACCTATTGTTTTAAATAAAAGATTTTGAACTACATTTTATTTAATGTTATTCTTTTTAACCGAAGTTAGGGAAAGTTTAAATTTCACATAAATATATCTTATTTTGTGTAAAGAAAATAAATAAATATAATGTTACTTATAATAAAGATTTGACTTGTCACGACTTCGTCCATGCATAACGCTCTAAATTCTAATTACATTTATCCGATTTAGAGATGTATTTTTGAAAAATATCTCTTCTTCTGCCCCTTTGCTAACTTCGCTTACACATCTTAGGAAACACTCTCCGAATTTCATAAAAATCGGTCCAATATTTCTTTTTTTGTTCGTTGAAAAACAAAATACGACATATTGTGTATGGTTACTTGGTTACCAGTCAGAGAGATCTTTTTAGGCTAGGCTCACATGACCGCGCAGTACGACAAACTGCGCGGCACAAGATCTATCTAAATAGTACATATTGTTTACATGACTTGTATCGATTTGTTCATATGATACCGCGCGGTCATGTGAACTTAGCCTAAATATTTGATTTTTTTTCATTCATTGTTTCAGATTTAATTATTTGTCAATATTGTTTTTCAAAATTAAGTTCGAATACTGAGTCCATATTAAACCATTCTGAAGATTGTAAAAATATTTTGAGACCTGACATGACATTTCGATTTGTATGTTATACATGTACTTATCATAGTCCAATAAAGTCACATATGAGAATTCATATAAGACGACATATAGGAGACAATCCATTTATTTGTTTCGATTGTAATCATAAATTTCCACTTAGAACAGATTTAGAACGACATAAACTTATTAGACATCAGTAAATTATTTTTCCAGGACCGATAAATTTCTTTATTTACCTTAAATTCCTTTTTTAAACAAAGGCGATGCCTTTGATAATTTAAGTCCAATATATCTTGAATAATAAATTATTTAAAAAAAAGACAATATCGATTCTAATAAATTAATTGGTGGCGAGCTTTCAATAGTTCTCAGACTATCATCGCCAGGCCGATGTTGACTCTGCGGTGTTCAGAGTAGAAGTGAGGGTATCAGAATGTGGCATGTTAATACCTCTGCAGATCGAATTTGAGTGATAAATTCTTATATTGTTTCCCAATTACTTTTGTAATTAATTGAGCATGGATTTTGATTTATCAGTCCAAATCCAAACTTGTTCAATCTAATAATGGTACTCTTACAATTTCCCTAAATTACATTTGTTCATTATCATATTTGTTTGTTAATTATCACTGTCATTAATTATATTTGGTCACTAGCTTTTTCGCCAGGCCTATAGCTTGGCGCCTTAGTGGCATAGTCGTTCCCGTGCTAATAGTAGTATTCTATGATTTCCTTTTCAAAAATCGGAAAAACGGCTATAACTCGAAAATGGTTGGACCGTTTTTTGCAAACTATGTTACAAATTAAGGTTTAAAAGGCCACCTAAAACATTCCGCTTTAAGTTGATATGTTGTCGCTCCAAAATTTAAGATATCGGACCATGTCCGGCTAAATTCGGTCC
>CM022882.1:20338453-20371306 GCA_012654025.1 Pachypsylla venusta
ACACGTTTTTGTAGACATAATTCGCCTAGTTTTAGACACTTTGCCTAACTTTTAGAAATAATTCGCATAGTTTTAGTGTCTAAAACTAGGCGACATATGTCTAAAAAGCAGGTTCCTCAACATTGGTGTCCTATGCAATCATTCAATATCCCATTGCAAAAAATTCGCCTAGTTTTAGACACTCTTGGTAGCCATATGTTGGAAATTTCAAATGGCCGCCATTTTGAAACCAAACACGCTAGATGTGTGAATTTTTTTGCAAAGTAATTCTAATTTTATTGCCTTTCTGAGAATGTATCACAAGATGGGGGTTCGTATTTAAAAAACAAAAGTTGGACCCCCTGGGGGCCACATGGGACCCGCCCCTGAAAAGTTGGTTACACCATCAGGTGGTTTAATTTGGGGTATAATACCATGCAAAATTTCAAAACTCCACATAAAGCTGTTCAAAAGATTTTCAGGCGGTCGATTTTCAGGCGGTCTTGGACTTTTGGGACACCCTGTATATAAAACGCAATTTCCTGAGTGACTGATCAATGTAGAGCCGAAACTATTATTGCTGCAGACTTGAAATTTGGCAGGGACCTTCGTTGCACCATGTAAGTGTGCACTAAGAAAGGATTTTGCAAAATATCCCCATAAGAAATACATTGGAACGAGAGAGATAGCATGATTCATGTATATACATAAATACAACAGCGTACACGACGAATTTTCGGTAACAATAGGGGGAAAAAGTGCCATATACTCAACAAAGAAGCGTGACAACAATCGGAGACGTCGTGCAAAAAACAAAGTCAATCGCAAAATAATTCGATTTTTAATAATAATTTTTCGATTTTTAAGTGCCAACTATGGGTGGCCCTAGCGACCTTCGGGTCCATTTCCGTATAGGGGTTTATTAAGCAAAGTAGCCTTTATTTGAGCTTGACTATACGTGGTTTCTTTTTTTGCAAGATGGCGCATCAATTCATTTGGGTCCTCTGCAACATTACGCTTCACAGTTTCACAGTAGCAACAACCAACAACTTCTTCCCCGTGCGCACTGTACGAAGTCTCTCTGGATGTGTATTATTATAATGAGAGTATATGTGATACTGAATATTTTAATTTTCGTCGGTTGACTTTTTCAAATTTAGATTTGAAAAAGTCAATCGACGAAAATTAAAATATTTAAAATCTTTCCTTGAACAAAGAAAACTAAAGTCACCAAAGACATTCCTTTATTATAATTATTATTATTAGTATGTGTGATACAAAAGTGATGCATAGTTAAGCGAATAACTGTTTTGGATGGACCATTATGTCGCCCATAAATTGATCGTAAAGTCCGCTATAACTGAACCATGAATTTCAAAAGAAATTTGCACAATTTGCAAGCACTGTTCTGGCGTTAGTTCATACATTGCGGCAAAACAATTTGATATAAACAATATTGCAGTGCAAACAAAGAAAAAAATAACCGCCATTTTTCAAAATGGCCACTTTTGACATCAGTGATACCAACATNCTCATGGAGAGGGACGAAAACGATATTTTTTCCATTAGCCATGCAGAAAGCAAGGAGAAACTACTGCATTCATTATTCGTAAGGATTTTCAAGTATCAACAACTCATGGCGAGTTGTTGCAAACCAGCCCCACGGCTGTCAAGCTATGAAGATTGTAAAATAAAATCATGAAAATGACAATAATATTACAACTATTTTTGTTCAAGCAGATCTATTGTATCCGGAGATATTTATTAAAGAAGAGAATACAACGCTAGAAGAACCACGTGATATTGGAATACCAAATAAATTTGTTTCACCGAATTTGGCTACACCACCATCTATGGCTACCTGTCAGATTTGTAATTGTTCGTTACCTGATGATTTTACAATTATTTTGAAACATTATGAAAATTGTAAATTGAAAAATAAAAAAGATTAATTTCTCACTCTATCCAATAGCCAATATCTAGTTTTTAAGTAAAGAGGTGGAAAGGATTAAGTGAAGAGGGAAAAGAAATTGCCTGCCATAAAGTTGGCACTATGAGTTGGAGCGAAAAAGAAAAAATATATGTCTAGAACATAAACTATATAAACTTTAAAAAACTCTGCCAATGTGACACATGGGTATATTATTCAAAATAAACCCATAACCCGCACTGGTTTTAGACATACATATACCAAATTTCAAGTCTCCTGGCTCTTACCCTTCTCTCTTTAGACACGATTAATGAGAAAACCGCTGGCGGTATATTTGATTGCACCCAAAAGTTTGGGAGCTTACTGAGATCCCAAAACTCTAGCTCTTACCATTCTTATTTCAGGCAGCAATACTAAAAACCGCTAAAAAGCGGCAAAACCCGCCAAGGATCTATTCGATTCCGGGCACAATTAGAGCCCAGATGGGACCTATATACCAAATTTCATCCAAATCGGTCAATGCTAAGTGGCCAAAGTGCCCATCACGGCGGACAAACGGATTTATAAAATATCCAATTTAGAGGGTAATTTTTTTCTCTCGTGACGATTCCAAAGTTTCATTATTGAAAATAATAAACCAATATATTCATTTATTTATTTAGCGTTTGGATTTTTACTATAAATCAAGGAGATTAAAAGGGTACACCACATGGAGGCGAACTAACATTGTACCAATATATTGTCATACCTTTTAGGATTAGGAAATTCATAATTCATGAAGTCTGCACTTTTGGGTACTAACGACCCATTTATATATTCTCTCTGATCATGAAAATATTTTGGTTGAAGATTTGCATGAAATTAGTAATTGACTAGAGATGTTGTAAATTCTGGCTCGAAGGCCAGACCAAAAAATGTTATCTTTATCAACGGTCCGAAGGCCTAAAAATGTTCAAACATCCGTATCGACGGACGAAAACAAGTGAAATGTGTGGTCTTACCTTGAACAATTTGCTTGGTACAAATGTGTGATTACTTACTCAACTCAACAGTGAGATAGAAGGGAAGGAAAAAGAAAAGGAAACTTTGAGTATATAGAGTTGCTTGATACACGCTTCTATTTATGATTTAACCACTTTAAAACACTTGTTGGATTAATCTTCTGGCAGACACTATGACGTTCCAACGTAACACGAAATGGTTGGTGATTCTTAATAAATTATAAGGCACTATAATTATAAGCACTATGCATTAATTCCATGACGAAAAACTATGATGCTGCAGTACACGAGGTACTTTTTTAACACACAAAAAAAAGCTCTCTACAAAAAGATGCTTCTCACACGAGATCAAAATTAACACACTCTCTCTACACAAAAAGATGTTTCCTACACGAAGTTTTGATTAACACAAAAAACACACAACTACTTGTTAACACAAATTGTTTTACAAAGGGGGTTTTTCCTCTTGTTTATAAAAGAAGTTGGCGTTTTGCTACTAACAGACCTTTTTCTGGTTGAAATAAATACCGAAATCTTTTCCATTATTCATGCAGAAAGTAAGAAGAAGCTGCTGCATTATATCTTTCCTATGCCCCTGTGGATAGAGATTATACTTATAAAGAATACTTTCAATGCACCCAAAGACCATGTCAGTCGTAAAAGGCAACTAAAAAAAGGGTCGGAAACGATATCTTTTCTATTGCCCAGGCAGAAAGTAAGGAGAAGCTACTGCTTTATCCGTAAGGCTTCTCAAGTATCAACAACTGATGACGAGTTGTTGCAAAGCAGCCCCATGGCTGTTAACCTATGATGATGAAAAAAAAATCAGTAGCCCATGGTAGATGTTGGAAAAACATTCCAATCAATATACAAAATCTGACATTTGGGCAAATAAATAGATCAGAGGACCAAACTTTTTCTTTGTTCTCAATCTACTGTAATTGAATTTCAAATGCAGGACTCTTGCATGAAGGCCAAAGAAATAGATCAGACAAGAAGAAATATTTCCATCTTTTTTTTATCAATGGAAAATATCCATTTATTAATTTATTGAAATTTTATTTTTTAATTATATATTTATTTGTTATTTTTCCAAAAAAATATATCTTTTTCTTTTTCCTAATTTTCGGGACTAAGGGTACCCTTTTACTTATAAAATACAAAGCCGTGTTATACTGACTGACTTTAATCAACTTTGCTCCACGATGACTAAACCTACATACTACTTGTAATTTGGCACACAGATTCCTATTAGCATGTAGGTGCGTAATAAGAAAGGGAAAAAAGTCCAGGTGGAAAACAAGTTACCGCCAAAAATCGTTATTGCGTTTTTTTCTACAATTTTCTGGGCAAACCTAAGGTGATAGTAATATCCTTGAGACGAAAGTAATATTCTTGAGTAAAATAGGTAAATTTTAAATAAAAGCCATGCCATGCTCATCCTAGCATTCGGTTCTACCAAAAATCTAAACTTGAGAAGCTTCAATGTCGTGTCGCAATCCCAAAATGGTTGTTGAATTTCGTAACCGTAGCGAAGCACGGGAAAACGGCCTAAATAAATATAAAATAGAATAAATCTTATACATACAGAGAATGTAAACACTGCCCAAGGAAGCAACAAATGCAGATATAACAGCCTCAGTAGCTCAGTTGGTTGAGGCGGTGGATTCGTAACCAGGAGGCTGTTGGTTCGAATCAACTCCATCCCCCTCTTCGACACAAGATTGGAAAAAGAATCTTTAGAAGAGAGGGCGCCTATTAAAAAAATATGCATATGGTATATATTTTTTTTTTTTAACAAAAAAAAAAAGATAAGAAACATTGAAAGATGCAACACTTGCACCCCTTAGTGTATTACTCTTAAGACATTGCAATCTGTACAAAGGAGAATGTTGGTTCTATTTATTTTAACATGACTGTATCATTTAGGCGGCGTGTTTTTTTCTATTTATCCTAAAGTTGATATTAGAGAGAAGCTCAGGTGAATTTATTTTATCTTTTAAGATTTTATTTTAGGAAAAAGAAATCTTGTGTGTCTCTTCTATGATGTAACCTGCTTTCATTTCTTTTCTGTAGTGGAGGTTAGTTTTTTTGCATAGGGATATGTAGGTAATTTATAGGCCAACATTCTCAGGAAACTATGTTCTAACGATTCCAGAGATTTTATGTGTGTTTCATACTGCGTTGACAAGGGCAATATTCCATTTTATATATGACGTATGCATAATAAAGTGGATAATCTAAATTTTGTGCAATAGTGCACAGAGGTGTTTAAAGTTTTTATTTCTCCTGCTAAATAGGCTATTCCTTCTTAACAATTTTATCTGTCAAGAAATAAACTGATACTAACTAATTTTTCATTATTACAGATGAAATTTATGTAACTTGTCAGTATTGTGAATTTATTTTAACTAAAGATATTCAATCATTATTGGATCATTGTAAAATGTGTTCGTGTAATCCTTGTCATACTTTAGAACCATATCAAAATAAAATATATTGTTGTTACAAATGTAAATATCAAACACAAAGAAGAAATGATATGGAACGACATATTCTAAGTCATTTTAATATTAAACCATATAAATGTGAATTTTGTAATTTTCAATGTACTATTAGAGGAAGTATGATCAAACATACAAGAACTCATACGGGAGAAAGACCATATAAATGTTCTTACTGTTGGTACAAATCCAAAAATTCTTCAGATTTAAAAAGACATGTTCGTCTTATGCATAAATAATTCAATTATAAAGATTAAATATGCAAATATAGGATATACATATTTGTATCACATATGGATATTTGTTATCACTTGTTTTAACTCTATTAGCTCCTAAATTACATTAGAACAAATTATAAATATAATACCCTAAAAAATTATCTTAAATTATACAGTATTGTTTTTTAGCTTTCAAAAGAAATTTATTTTTTTGACTTAGCAAAGTTATAGCAACTGCCCAGCTTTCTTAGGGAGGCTGAGTGCACAAAGAGAAAGCTGACCAGACGTGGTGTCCTCAAGCGGGCCTTACCTTCCCATACTCCTGACGTTGCTTAACTTCAAACGTGGTAATGTTGTTGATTCGTTTGTTATATTATTTAATCTTTCATTCATCATCAATCTAAATGAATATATCTGTAATAATAAAACTCAATGTAACGATAGATATATAGATATGTATGTATCACTAATTGTTTAGCCAAAACGATAAGAGATATAGAAAAAAGTATGGGAAATCCCAAAAGCTAAGAATATTATCAGAATTCAAATTTGTTTAAAAAAAATCGAGTTACAAGCAATTTTCGATTTTTGTAAGGAAAATCATAGAATTTTATTAGCACGGAAATGATCATGTCTCTAAGGCGCAATGCGAAGAAGGTGCCTGATAGGCTAGTTTGTGTAAAGAAACTAAAAATTCTATCATTTCATCTTCACATTTCAGTAATCATATGTAGTCATTGTAATATTAATCTTTTAAATAAAGAAGAAAATATTCTAAATCATTGTAAAACTTGCGAAAAATCTATAAGATATGATAAAACTTATGCGTACATTTGTTTTACATGTAATTATCATTCTCATGTAAGAACAGATATGGCAAGACATATTCGAAGACATACAGGAGAAAAACCATATAAATGTGAATTTTGTTCATATTCATCTAAAACAAATAAAAATTTAGTTCATCATATAAAAACACATACGGGAGAGAAACCATTTAAATGTTATTATTGTTCTTATAATTGTGCTAGAAAATTTTATTTAAAATTACATTTACAAAGAAAACATAGTTTGAAATCTTGTAAAATTGAACGATTCAGTGCTATACATGATAAACCGTGAAATAACTTTATAAATTTAAATTCTTATAAATTGAAAAGGTGTTGTTAATTTTAAAGCTGTCAACCCCGGGTCGCAAAATAAATTCGGTTAAATTTTATTTTTTGAGAATCCCGTCTTAATGTGATAATTATTAGAAGTTACCACTTCCCAAAATTTGGGATAATTGAACCTGTAGCTTTTCTGGACGTTGAAGTGGTATTCTTTCAGGAATTCTGCATTAAGAGTTATATGACCTACATGTTGCTAGTCTTGTGCATAATCCTAAAATAGTAATATTTATAAATATTTTATTATTATAGATTATATTATAATTTCTATTGTTGAATTTGTACTAATAATTCTTTCGTTTTGTTTGATAATTTAAATATATTATTTTGTTTACATATATAAAATAAATATTCATTTATTTCATTTAGGGCGTGGATTCAATCCCCAGCAGAGCAGGATTTCCTCATTAATTTCAGTATCATAAAAATAGAGAGGGTTAGATGGTAGAAAATGCCTCAGACATTAACCTCGCCTAGTGTGGTAACGTAACCCTCCACTCAGTAGTTTATTTTTTAAAAAAATAATTGAAATGAAAGTAATTTAAATTAATAAATCAAGATTTAACTAGGTAACTTGTAGTCATTGTGATCTAAAGATTCCTTACGATACAGATTTCTTGGTTAATCCTTATAAAGATTGTGCCAACATGAATCGTTTTGGACAAAATAAATCACACTACATATATATTGTCATTATCAAACCAAGAGAGAAGATAGTTTATCTTTACATACAAATAAGAAATATTATTGAGGATGTTTGTAGTCATTTTGAAACATAAGAATTTCTAATTAATTTTGTATTGACTACAAGTAAAATTGATGAGTCACGAGCGCTTTCGTCTGTTACGACATCTTCTAGTGAACTGAGGCTAGGCTGATTGTGTATGGTTTATGTTGCCTATCATAGTGATGGTAGTTGGGGTATATATTTTTGTTTTTCTCTCTTTATCTTTGTACGTTATTATTATTTTAAATATTTACACACAAAACCTATATATACATACCTAAACCTATTTATATGTTTACTTAGCTTAATTATCTAAACCTATTTTTTTTATTATTTTTTATATGCGAAACCTTAATTACTATCTATACAATTTTACAATTAAACTTTAACTATTATGTTTACTTAACCCAATATCTATAATTATATACGAACTTATTTACTTTCAATACAATTAAACCTTAACTCTTATGTTTACTTAGCCTAATTATCTAAATCTATTTTTTTTTTTTTTTTTTTTTAATTACATCATTTAACATATTAAAACATAGTCCCGCTTTTGAAATAGTTCATGTTGTTCATTAGTTCAATATTCCTGTTTCTAGTCCTAATAATTTCCATTTCCTCTTCAATTTTTCTTTTGTACAAGTTTCTTTCTGTACTTAATATTTTATAGTTTTCTTCGGGGTGGTTTTATTTATGTTTTTCTATATAAAAGTGTTGGGCGTATTGCGACTTCCCCCTATTATATATGAAGTCACTGTGATGTTCAGAAAATCTTGTCTGAAAGTTGCGACCGGCTTCTCCTATGTAGGATTTTGCACAGTCTTCACAAGTGACTTCATATACTCCAGAGCTTTTTAAGATGTTCTTTGTCTCTGTTGCTGAAAAAAAAATTCTGTGACTGTTTTCTGATTTTTAATGATTAAAAAAGATTTACATACAAAATTGAAATATTTAAATGTGTTAGCGAAAATGTAAATTATTTTTACACATAACGTAAATTGAGGGGTTTTTTTTTTCAAAATTTTAATCCTTAGTACTAATAAGTAACATATTATATTGTGTTTCAGATTTCATAGTTTGTACTCATTGTGGGCAAAATATTTCTTACGACATGAATTTTCTAATTGATCATTGTAAATTTTGTCCCAACATGAATCCATTTGGAACAAATACATCTCAAAACATATTCTGTTTCATGTGTGACTATTATTGTCCACGTGTTGATCATATGAAAATACATATACGAAAACATATTGGCGAACATCCATATAAATGTGACTTTTGTGACTTTCATAGTCATCGTAAAGATCATGTTGATAGACATTCGCGAAGTCATTTTTTAAATAAATCTATAAAATGTCCACATTGTGAGTATAAAAGTCATCGACAAGATCATGTGACGCGACATATACGAACACATTTTGTAGAAAAACCATTTAAATGTTCACTTTGTCGTTATCAAACCAAGAGAGAAGATAGTTTATCTTTACATATAAAATTGAAGCATTCAGAAAAGTAAATTATTTTAAGAGAATTTTTGGTACAACATTAATCCTTCAACAAGAATGAAGAGGACCAAAACTCGCATTGACCCATGGACAATATGAACAACTAGTTTTGAATCTTTGAATAACATTTTAATTATAATTTTGTTAAATTGGGATACTATGTCAAGTAAAACCATAATGATGTAGGTAATATAATACTATATCTTCACTTGACTGTAAAATTAATAAAGATGTTGATTAAAGCTGACTAGTTTCATGCTCTCCTGAGCACATCATCGGAGCTTGGTTGAACGAAGACTGACTGAAGATTAGGAGTTTACATAAGAAGTATGTAAACTCCTAATCTTCAGTCAGTCTTCGTTCAACCAAGCTCTGATGATGTGCTCAGGAGAGCACGAAACTAGTCAGCTTTAATCAACATCTTTATTAATTTTACAGTCAAGTGAAGATATAGTATTATATTACCTACCTCATTATTTTAATTATAAGTGTTAAAAAATATTAACTTTTAAATAAATTAAATTAAAACAAAACACTTACCAAAACCACTATTTATTTTAATTTATGAAGAAACTAGTTTCGAATGATTCGATTCATCATCAGTCTAGTCGAGTCGAAGGACGGAAGTTGACAGATGGTAATTGGGTCAACTAACATCCTTCGACTCGACTAGACTGATAATGATTTGAATCTAGTTTGTTCATAAATTAATATGAATAGTGTTTTTGGTAAGCGTTTTGTTTTAGTTTATTTTATTTAAAAGATGACTAGTTTTGGATCTTCAAGTTATGAAGAGATCATGACCGCCCCAGTGAGAATTAGAAATGCCAGTCTAAGTCAAGACATTTGTTATGAGAAAACTTCGCCACAAATCGGCCAGTGTGGTGCTGTACTGTTCGTCCGTTCTTTAATACATCTATTTCTTGTTGTGAACGTTAGTGAACTCCACTTTTGACCCCGGTATACATCCCAGAATGCACTTGTATATGTGTAATTGTGTATGTATGTTTGTTACGCGATACAAGCAACAATTTTCATCCGATTCGGACGAAATTTGGTATACATGTTTAGGACATGAAGGAAATTTACTGTATAGCTTTTGGTTTTTTGAAAATGATTTTTATCTTTTTAGCGGTTTGTTGTAGAAACGTAAAATTTTGATATGTTATGGCTGATGTTAAGGGCTTTTGATTTTTTTTCCAAATCTACAACATTAACGTTAACACCTGATCATCTTGATCCACTAGAGTACTATCTAGAATTGAAATTACGAAACATATCTGCTTATCTGCCGTCCACATCATAGCCTGTACTACTTATCTTTTTGTAAGATTACCATCTAGAGATATGGACTTGTAAAATGTTTCATCAAGATTGTACTTTCACTAGTGATGTGTCCGTTGAAAAATTAAGGAAAATAATTTACGGTGTCCTTTTTTAAGTGAATTTAAAAAAAAAAAAAATCCATCTACAACAAATTAATTCAGTAGGCACGAGTGATTTCGTCTGAAAATTATGTATAACCGTTGAAAAATTGATAGAAATGGTTGTTACTTCTCCTATAGTCTCAAACTGTCAATTCTCAAGTATGCATACTAAACTTCAAGTTTCTGGATACAGGAAAAATCTGAATTTACAAAAATTTCACAAAACGAAGCGACAATTAAGTACGCAAGAAAAATGATGTGTTAAATCTGTGTAACAACATTACTCTGTTTCATTCTGTATAAGAGTTATGATGAGCAAGCTATACAGACCTGAACGTATTTTCAAATCAAATAATTTGGTATTTTCTACATGTATCCCTGTTTGCATAGTTAATTTTCCTCGATCTGGTGCAATCTGTGTTGCTTTGATGATGTAATAGAAGGGGGCATATCTAAAATACATTAAGGCTACATATTTTATCTAAAATCACCACTGGTGCTGTCATGGGGGGGGGGCTAGAAATTTCCAGGATATTGAAGTGTGTTTGTTAATGAGAAACGTGTCTTTTTGTCCCTAAAATGGCCAGTCTGGTGCGGTCAAAATACAGGGGGGGGGGGGGAAATTTTTGGNGGGTGAAATTTTTGGGATTTATGATTGTGCATGGCGTACATGTCTTTTTTGGTGCATTCATATTTGTATTTAAATTCACCAGTCTGGTCCCATCAGAACATTAACGGCTATTGTATGCGCATAATATTTTTTTTATTATTCGGGGGGAGGAGGTCACGTACCCGGAACCCCCCACTCCTTGTGAGCGCCACTGCAATGAAGAATTTTATTTTGACTTATTNTTTTTTTTTTTTATTTCTGTTGTGTCTAAATTATCATCGAAATTAATTTATATTTATCTCGGTATATATTTGTATTTGTGTGTTTATCTCACTGTTTTTTTTCTTCTGAATGTTTTGACTTGATCTTTGTACTATCATATATTAGAATTACCAGACATATGTTTCAAATTTTCAAAATCAGGACATTTCGCATAAACAGAGGACATTTTTTTTTTTCAATAACAGGACATGTCAATTTCACAGCTCTGCACTCTAAAATTTACCTCAACCCACATCTCTGCGGACGTTATTTTTATACAGGTGATCTGACAATTTTAAAATGTATTTTTGCGTGGTTTGAAAAAACGGGACATTTTCCATTATTTTTCAAAGCAATCAGGACAAATATGCAAAAAGCGTCTGGTATTCCTACCCTATTAGGGCAGAGTTTTCAAGATAAACAAATGTCGGTACGCCAGACAATGTTCATGTTTATGTATAGGAATTCTCAGGGTTGATATACGAGTAATACAATTTTTCCTGATTTTTCTTTTTCTTATTAATATTTAAATCCATACCTATTATTTTATTTTAGCTAGTAGATTTATTAGTAGCCGAATAAAATTTTAAACGAAAATATTACTTATACCTATTAATCATAATATAAGTGTGTGTATTTGTTTATTATAGTTATAAGTATATTAACAATTTATTACATATTTTTTTTTTAAAAAAAAAAGAAAAAAAAATATTGATTAAACGCCATTATCACTAATTGTTCTTTTTTAGTCAATAAAGTTATTATTTTTAATTAAGAAAAAGAGGAGTATAGTATTTACTAAAATGTGCTGAGTTATATCGTATGGTAATATAGGGTGTCTACCAGACTGGAAACCCTGGAATACCTGGAATTGTCAGGGAATTTTAGGAGACTGGAAATGTCAGGGAATTTAGGAAAAAACGCGAAAAGTCAGGGGATTTTTCAAATTGTTTTTTTTTGTCTCAAGGGCCAATTTTATGCGTGAACATGCTTTTCCTGAAAAATTTCGGCTGTGGCGCTTATTATCGTTTTCCTCTAAAATTTTGGTATACATGTTTAGGGTTTGAAGGAAATTTGCTGTATAGTTTTTGGGGGCCCTGGGCCCCAATATTGTGTTTTTTGAAGTCAGATGAGGGAGTCAAAAATCTTGAAAAAGTACACTGGAAAATCTGGAAAGTAGACTGAAAAACCTGGAAAAGTCAGGGAATTTTACTTTGACGATTTGGTAGACACCCTGTAATACGATGATGGTCAGGGTAGAAGTGAAGGTGGAAGGAAGATTTTTTAAAAAATATTTATTATTGTGTTGGTAATCAATCATTAATTCTTATAATTCTTGTTTTTTCTATTTTGTAATATACCTATTTAGAAATATTGCGATTCATTTTTTTTAAAAAATATAATTTTAGCTTTATACAATACTCTATCTTGTTCAATTTATTTCAAACCAAGAATACATGAACTCCTATAAATAGTCACTGAAAAAAATTGTGTTTTTATAGTTTTCTTTTTCTTGACATACATTTGAGATCAAATTTGTTTTGTTTTAATATATTTTTATTGATAATATTTCGCAAGAAAAGTCGCAATTTCGCAGTTAAATAAAATCAAAATGATAATTATTTAATATCACGGAGCGACGCGACCGTCCATCTCCGTGGTGTCTTCTTATATTTAATTTAGAAAACGTATGTTTGTAGTCATTATGAAATATAAATTTCAATAAAATATTGTGTATCAACTACAAAAAATAAGGCGAGTCACGAGCTACTTGAGAATGTCGTAACAGACGAAAGCGCTCGTGACTCGCCTTATTATTTGTAGTTGATACACAATATTTGATTGAAATTTATAAACTTCTTATATTCTTGATTTCATTGATTGCATCAGATGTTTTACTTTACAATTTGTTTCTTGAAGGAAAGATTTTTGTCTTTCAAGACTTTATATTTTGTTTCTTGAAGGATTTTTTTTTTGTCTTTCAAGACTTTATTTTGTTCCTTGAAGGAAGGACTTTTTCAATTTTAATTTCCGTCGTTTGATTTTTTTCATTTTAGAGAATTAATTAAATTATATGAGATCAAATGTTAAAATGTTTGAAATCATCTATTTTCTAAATTTTGATTGGAATTTTCAATGTTCCAGAATTTATGACATGCAAAAATTGTTTATTAGAATTACCAATCAGCTACAAGATTCTTACCAAACACAGTCAAATTTGTAATTCTATGAAGCGAGTCAACACTTATGTTTGTGTATTCTGTGAATATCATACCGATAGACATCAAATTATGGAAAGGCATATTCTTTTACATACAGGAGAGAAACCATATAAATGTATTTATTGTGAATATGGAACATATCGCAAAGATATCTTAACAAATCATTATAGAATGAAACATTAATATAAATCTATTATAACATGTTTTATATATAAATGCCTTTGGAGAATAAATTTTCGTGTTTGAAGGAGATATTTTTTAATTTTCGTCATACGACCTTTTTCATTTAGATTTTAAATCATTCCAAACACAGTAAAACTATATCTACCGTTCACGAATTACGGGGTGGAACATGTGACCCATTCCCTTTGCGGCCGCACCAAAATGGTACGTAAAAATGCCTAGAAATATTTTTTTATGATCCCAAATAAGTAATTTAGTAAAAAATGGTGTTCCAACAAGATGGTTGTCCCGCCCATTTCGACCGCAGAGTTCGAGCTTTCTTAGAACAAAATTATCAAAACAGCTGGATAGGTTTGGTCTAAGACGGCTCGATTTACGAGTGGGCGGGACAACCATCTTTTTTTACTAAATTACTTATTTGGGATCATAAAAATTTATTTCTAGGCATTTTTACCTACCATTTCGGTGCGGCCGCAAAGGGTCCATGTCACATGTTCTACCCTGTAATTCGTGAATGGTAGATCCTAGAGAGCTCTAGTTTTTGAAATCGTCTTAACGAGACCTTTAAAACAAGGTGTCACTTGATATACCTTCTCATTTAAAATTTTGAAGTCAGTCGGTGCCCAGCCTAAACGGCTGGCCGAGGATAAAAATTTTTTAGTCTAAAATTAATTCTCCAAAAATCTAAGGGATACGTGTTTTTGCGTTTTCTTATATTTTCAGCCATTCTCGATACGGGGGGTGGGGTGAGACTTTATGGACACCCTGTATATCTATTATGTTTATGTTATAGGGAAGCATTTCCATATTTTTTAATTTTCGATTGATCGACATTGTCAAATTAGTCATTAGAGACTACAAAATATTATTATTAGGGATGGGATTTTCGACTCACGTAGGTGAGTCGACATGACTCGACTCACCAATATAAGTCGACTCTCGATCTCGACTCTTATCGAGTGACAATTTTCAAAAACACCTTATTTGATCAGAAAGACATAATAAAACCAATTGACAGCATAAAACCAATCTACCAAATAAACAAAACATCCTCAACTTCGGTGAATACATTAAAAAGGCATCACAATCAATCGTCACCAGAATAAAAGAACATTTTCCTTCAGTAAACAACAAACACCAGGAAAAATATTTCTCCCTTTATTATCTTTATCAGTCAACAAAAAAAAAGCTACTCGTAAGTCGACTCTTTGAAGAGTCGACTCATTTCAAAAAGATGAGTCGACTCGTGAGTGAGTCGAGTCATGAGTTGACTTGTGGATGACTAGCCCATCCCTAATTATTATTCACTTATAATGAAGCATAACATATTCCATTTCGTATCTGCCTTAGTTCGACCATTATGTTGGACGTATAAACGCATGACCATTGAGTACTGACATGGTTCCAAAAGAAAACACCCGGAGTCTTTCCAGTGTTGCTTACAACTATATTCTGTTCGAAATACAGCTGATCACCCACATATTTCTTCTTTCATCTGCCTTGATTATGTTAAATCATAAATGATTTCTAATTTTATATTTTCTTATATTAAAATTTCAGATAAATTTTCATGCAAATATTGTAACGAAATGTTAGAACCATCTTGTGAGAAATTGATCGAACATTGTAAAATGTGTCGATACATGGCCAGACCTGACGAATCGCGTTGGTACATATGTTTCAAATGTAACTATCAAACTAAAAATGCTACAAATATACGAAGACATATTCAAAAATATTTGAGAGAGAAACCATTTAAATGTAATTATTGTAATTATAAAACTAATCGTAAGGATGTTCTAAAGTCACATCATCATATTAAACATTCTTATGAGGAAGATCCGACATTACTCTTTGGTTTAAATTATGAATAATTTTTGTAGAAGATGCAACGAACGAGATGCGTATTTTAGTTGACTCTGAATAAATAAAAAAAAAAAAAATGTTCAAATGCTCATTATTTTTTTAGACACATGGATTCATTATTTTACTTGCTAAAGAAATACCTCTCCCCAATTAAAAATTCTGGGTCGTAATATCTTTTTCGACAGGATTACTGTAAACCACTAAAAAGCGGTAAAAACCGCCAGCGGTATATTTTTTTTTTTTTTAATTAATGAATTATGTTTATATATGGAGAAATGAAAAAATTGCGATTGACTCTCATCTAAAGACTGAATTAAATATAATTCAGTCAGTGGAAGATGAGAGTAATGGATGATGATGATTATGGTAATGATGATGATTATGGTGATAATAATAATTATGATGGTGAAAATAGAATATGAGAGTAATGGTTGATGATTATGGTGATGATAATGATTATGGTAATGATGATGATTATGGTGGTGAAATCATAGTGGTTGACTCTCATCTAAAGACTGAATTAAATATGATTCAGTCAGTGGAAGATGAGAGTAATGGATGATGATTATGGTGGTGATAATAATTATGGCAGTGATAATAGAATATGAGAGTAATGGATGAGGATTATGGTGATGATGATGATTATGGTGTGATAATAATTATGATGATTATGGTAGTGATAATAGAATATGAGAGTAATGGATGATGATTATGGTGATGATTATGGTGGTGATAATAATTATGATGATTATGGTAGTGATAATAGAATATGAGAGTAATGGATGATGATTATGGTGGTGATAATAATTATGGTGATTATGGTAGTGATAATAGAATAATTTGATTGCAAAAGTTTTGAAGCTTACTTAGACCATTTTTTAAAATATTATTTATTATAATAATTGCGTATCTTTTCAAAATATTTACTCGAGGATTTATTACTCAATGTTTATAACTCAGAATAAATTAGCTCAAATAACTGAATGACTCAAAGGAAAATAATATCTTTGAATAAAAATATAATTTAGAAAAATTATGTAAGAGTTTTTAGAACTCAATCAAGAATGAAAGTTAATCCAAAATTATAATGGCTAGACATTTCAATATACAGAAAGATCCAATAATAAATGGCCAAACTTCCAATGCGCTGTTCTCGCGTAGATACCAAATATGACAAATATGTATATACAAAATTTCAAGTTTCTGTCTCTTACCATTCTCTTTTTAGCAGGATTAATGAAAACCGCTAAAAAGCGGTAAAAACCGCCAACGTTATATTTGATTGTACCCAAAAGTTTCGAGGCTTACTCAGACCACAAATATGACACACAGACCAAATTTCAAATCTTATACCACTCTCTCTTTAGCAATACTTAAAACCTATAAAAGGCGGCAAAAACCGCCTAGAGTTTATTCGATTTCGGGGCCAACTCGGTCATCCAAATCGGTCAACGCTAAGTGGAAAAAGTGCCCTTTACGGCGTACGGTGGAAAATGGATATTTTTTTAATTCGACTTTTGGATTCTGCGTACCTTGAAATGTAAAATATAAAATTTTGAGTGGGGTATTCCAAAGATTCATTATTGAAAATAATAAACCAAAATCGTGAATATTAATAATAAGCGTCTTGATATCCTTCACCCTGTTCGATTATTCCATGCGGGGCTCTGATGGGGACTGTCTGTGATTTGTATATCTTATGGCGCAAAAAAATCTAGAAAGAGAAAATGAAGAAAAAAAAAAAAATACGACAACCGGTCGTTATTTTAATTTATTTTATTATTATTTTTTTTTTTTTCAAAATTTTCCTTAATAGCTCATAAACTATCAACTTTAGGTTCACCATGCAGACAAACAAAAAGAACAACTAAATTTTCTACAATATGTCTTCGTACATTATTTTTGTGGTTCTAACCGTTTGCAAGATGTGTGAATGTGAAGTGGCAACACAAACAGGGAATTTTAGGATGGAAAATAGATCTTTCTTAATTAGCAGGCTGTGCTTGCTTTGCTTTGCACTTTTGAATAATCCGTTCCAATTCTAACGTGTTGCTCAATACTGGTCATGCGTGGATATAGGGGAGGGCCCTGGGGGTACGTGCCCCCCAGTTTTTTTAAGCGGTCCATGTTTCTCAAAATTCATTATACCTCATCACGTAAAAAATCAAATGAATGGTGATCCGCTGTGTCTTTTATCCCATTGAGTTGGGCCCCTAAATAATTCTCAATCTTGAGACTAAATACTAAATAGAAAAACGTAAATAAAAAATTGTCAATAATTCTGTCATCCGTCATATGGCACTTTTTTTTCGTTATCACGCTTATAAAATCGTCACGATGGTTATTGAGAGAGTAGATAGAATGAGAGAGAGGGTGAGAAACTGCAATCGAAAGATCTCAAGGTCAACGTTCAACTAGGTTCTTTGATATTCCCTAGAATGCATGTTGCAATGTTGCATGTGGTAGCCATGAAAGCTATTTGTGGTAAGCTCTACAGCTTTTAACAAGTTAGGTATCGTACCTCGATAAACATTGCATTAAAAAGCACTGCCCATGACTCGAACCCCCGGACTCTATGTTACGAATCCCTACCCTCCGCCCTTCAAATTTTCTATTAGGTATATTGTGCCTTCCCCCCCCCCCCAAACTCATCTGACTGTTCTGTGTAAGGGAAAATCCTACAATGCTAGAAAAGTTTTTGACGTAGAAATTGATTTTCCTCTTAGCGTTCATTCAGTTCAAATATCACAGTCGCATTTTACATTTTTTTATTTTATTTATTTAATGTTCGCCGATTAATTTCTATTGGAAAACTCATCTGACTGTTCTGTGGAAAAATATGAGCAGCATACAACTCTACCCACTACACCAAACGAGCTTCTAAAAGGCTGTTGAATATTATATTTATGTACGAATAAATTTACGAGTTTTATATAAATTGTATTTAAATAATATTAATAAAAATGTACAAATTAAATATTTTTTTTTTTTCATCTTCATCTTTCAATCATCTTCTATAGTGTAAAAATGTAAATGTAGAATTTCTTTGTGGTATGGTTCAACGAACTTTTTCACAATTTTTGTCGGTATCACATCAGGATTACTAAGAGCTTTCTGTACTAAAAATCTCTTCAATCTTCTAATAATTTCACTTCAGTAATGCCGTCACTGGACGCTATTCATGATAAAGAAGCTACTCAATCGTCCGCTGAGTGCACCACGATTATGGTTTTTGGTTCTAAAATTTTTTAGTCTAAAATTAATCCCCCTAAAATCTAAAGGATACGTATTTTTGCGTTTTCTTATATTTTCAGACATTCTTGAGATACGGGGGGTGGAGTGAGACTTTATGGACACCCTGCATATTATATATACATATACATATGTATTTACGTCAAGGTTGGACCTAATCTAATATTTTTTGTTTTATTTTTTTATAATTTTCAGCTCAAATCTATTTTTGTAAAAATTGTCAAACATCTTTGATTGGTCAAACAGATGACATTGTTTATCATTGTAAAACTTGTCCACATGTGAGTCGTGTTGATGTGGCGTATACATATGTATGTTTTAATTGTGACTATCATACTCATTCTAATCAAAGTATGAAAAGACATATCCGAAGACACACAGGAGAGAAACCATATAAATGTAAATTTTGTTCATTTAAAACCAATCGTGATGATAGTTTACGTATTCATGTTAAGTTACATCATGTGTAATATGTTGCCATTATCATCATCAACAGTACCAATGTGATTTATGGTACTGAGTGCAGGGCAATGTAGGTACGACACATATTCGAGGAAAATACAAACAAAACAAAAAAAAAATGAAAATGGTACTTAGAATGTCTGCAGTAGAGATGTGAGTTATGAGTCTTTCGACTGATTAGATCACTAATGAATCACTCAGTAAAATGATATGATAAATTTTATGACTCACTCAGTGACTCATAATCAAATGGATCTAGACCTAGCTCATATAATCACACTCAATTGAATGACTTATAGACATAATCTCTTTTGTGTGAGCTTTCTTGCATTACGCACCATTGATCAGCGGGGAGAAGAAACAAGACAACAAAATAGGGCATAACCTTGATGTAGCCAATAGGATCATTCGATAATCAAAACACGAAGACACCACACATACCTTTCTCTTTTTATTTCACTTGCCTACACTTTATTTGCACTTTCATTCGCACTTGCCTTTTTTCTCTCTCTGCTCTCTGGAGTAATATGAATATCGCTTTATTTTGACTTGGCGGGGAGGAGCGCTGCCGCGCTCATTAGTATGTTTCCACTTCAATAGTATTGTGATTCATTCAGATTGTGATTCATGGGTCAATGACTCGGCAAAGTGATTTGGCTCATTTGAGTTAATCAATCACTCATAACACATCTCTAGTCTACAGGTTTCACACTGAGAGATCGGATTAGGAATAAATTTGTACGTGGAAGCTTTGGAATTACTGATATAAGTGAAAAGATTGAATAAATAATCACATGGTGGTGTAGGATATGAACATGAACAATGAACAATCCTCAGCCATGGATGAAACAGCAAAAGAACCGATTATGAGAAAAACAATATTTCAAAGCAATACATCCCAAATAGAAGAAACTATAATTTGGCGTACGAGTTGAGCCGACCCCAACAGCGAGCACTGATTGGGGAAAAGGCAAGGGGAATATAGATCATCGAATAGCATAGTATTGGATGATAGTCATTTATGTATAATACTAAATAAGGAATGTTCAAGTCCACTATAATAAATGACCCTCTACAACAGTATACCAGTAAATCCGGGAATTTTTTTAGGACAGTAGGATTCCATTGAGAGCATGTAGACACTATGATTGAAAAACAGAAGGTTTGGTGTTAGGAAGGGCATCCAGCATTTCAAAATTCTGCTTCAAACCAATGACGAAAGGTCATCAGAAAAATCCGTTTCAAAACTGAATTTCGCCATTTTCTTCTATAAATTTATATCACGCCAGAAACTACTTTTTAACACTGAATTTCGCCATTTTCTTCTATATATTTATATCACGCCAGAAACTACATTTTAACTGAAATTCGCTAGTTTTTATTTTTACTGCCTCCGCTTTTGAATTAACAAACATACGAACTCTTTGTTATAATTCATGTTTCTTCTTTAACTTCACCCCTTCCCAATTCTATTCGGGGTCGGCGCTTCTTTCATTAATTCTACCATGCCACAACCTTTTGTTCGGTGCCTACTAACTGTAACGCTTTCCTGGCATGGCAACCTTAGCTTGTTTCGCACAGTATCTATAGAAACTGGGTAGAAACTAGCTTTTTGCTGATGATCTCTCATCATTGGTTTGAAGTAGAGTTTTTTCAAATGTTGGATGGCCTTCCTAACACCAAACCTTCTGTATTTACACAAGCTTAGGACCGTCAACTAATGAAGCTTGTTTGCACTCCTTGTTGGCTACATTTTTATTCTAATTCACGCAATAGTTAAAAAATAATTATTCTCAGAATTGAAAATTCATATTTCCTTGGGGATTGTCAATGACTATAGTGACTCCCCTTTCTTCCCCAAAGAACCATTCAGATAACACTTATAATTTTAGAATAATTTGTTGAAATATAAAATAAATACTTTTTATGTTTAAAATAATTAAACGTAAAATTTTGAAAAAAAACTTAGTTTTCACTTGACTAAAACTATTTTGCAAATTTTTGACGAGAGATATACTATTGTACAGGTTGACAAATTTACGAAAAATTATGCTACTAGGAAATAGATCAGATTTTCTTAGTATTTCTTAGTATTGATAATGTTATTTGTAATTCCGTACACAATTCATGGAGTATAAAGTCATGTTATAACCTTAAATTCATAGGGTATAAAGTCATGTTATAACCTTGAATTCATAGGGTAAAATGTCATGTTATAACCTTAACTGATTTATGATTAAGGTAAAGCCTGACACAATATTTTATCTTCTATAAGAAGAGACAGGAGAAAGTCAAACAGTCATACAAAATATAATTGTATATTATTTTTCAGAAACATTTTCATGTACCAATTGTCATCAATTATTATCAGCAAACTGTGATGAGTTAGTATGGCATTGTAAAGTTTGTCCAAATCTCCACCGACCAGATGACTCATGTTGGTATATGTGTTTTCAATGTGAATATAAAACCAAGAATGTTACAAATGTTCGAAAACATATATTAAGACACACTGGAGAGAAACCATTTAAATGTAGATTTTGTGAATATACTTCTTCGGATCAGTCACATGTTAAAAATCACGAGAGAATAAAGCATTGGTTGCTTTTGGAACAGCGGTGCCTTCTCTAGGATAAAAGTGTACATGTTTGAGTGTGTGCTCACTGAATTTTCACCATATTTTTATTTATCTTACCTACTTTCTTAAGTACGGGCCTGGAACAGGGGAGGAGTATATTGCGCCCTTTTCAATTTTTGTTTTCAAAAGTCTCGCTTTTTTATTGACCGTCATGGATTTATTTTGGATGGTTGTACGCAATTTAGGTTGAAATTGTTTAAAAAAATTCAAAGGGCGCAATATACTCCTCCCAGGTTCCAGAACCCTTAAGTACTAATAAACGGGAGTCGAAGAATATTACTTTTCTTCTCAATTTTATAATTTCTTTAGTTTTGTTTTTTCTTCTAAAATGCTTAATTACTTACTACATAGTAATTTTTTTTTTTTTTAATTAAAATCAAAATAAAAAAATTTTATCTTTTAAATATATTTGTAAGGATTATTAATGAAATATACGTCAAATACTTACAGAACTGTTTCTGTTTTCATTTTGAACAAAAATAGAATAAAAGACAAATTGAGTAGAATATATTTTTCTGTGCCCAAATTGTGCCAAAGTAATTTTACGTTTCCTTATTCTTTCAAATTATAGCTTCATATTTGTGTTATATTTAATTTTCAGAAACATTTTCTTGTCAAGGTTGCTATCAAAACCTGTCTGCAAACTGTGATGAGTTAATTTGGCACTGTAAAACTTGTCCAAATCTTGATTCCTCATGCCCATATATGTGTTTTCAATGTCCGTATAAAACCAAGTATAGAGCAGACATTAAAAAACATATTCGAAGGCATATAGGAGAGAAACCATATAAATGCAGATTTTGTGAATACACAGCGTCAGATAAGTCAAATATTAATAACCATGAAAAAATAAGACATTCTTCATCTTCTACTTCTTCTCAACCACATTGCAATAATTTTCAATTCGATTCTCAGCATCCTGTGTTCTTTGATCCATGAAGAAGGTATTACAACTATTGTTTGAAAGGCTTTAAAAAAATCGAATTCACTGTTTTTTTTTTAAATAAATTTTTTATTAATATTAAGTTTGCTGTTAAAAAAAGTGGTTTCTCGTGTTACAGTCATTGCCAATACCGGTGGTCAAATTCACATAAGTTATTTTAAAAATAATGAATGACACGGAAAAACTCTTCACCAAAGTTTGAAAGTAAATAGATAATCACAGCATGAAATATATCTATCACCTGGAAGCTTCTAATTTTGATAGTGATGATAGAACTGTTTGAAGATTGTCAGTCGAAGCTATTGGTTCTTACGTCACCAGTTTTTTTTTTTTGGGGGGGGNTTTGGCGGGGGGGCTGGTATAGTAGGTAATAATCATCAATGGTTAACAAGCAACGGGCTGGTTTACAACAACTCGCCATGCGTTGTTGGGTACTTGAGAATCATTTTGGATAATGCAGTAGTTTCTTCTTGCTTTCTTCATAGGTAATGGCAAAGATATCGTTTCCGACCATTCCTTTAGTCGCCTTTTTCAACTGCCACAGGGGGCAAAGGAAGGATATAATGGAGTAGCTTCTCCTTGCTTTCTGTATTTGGGTAATGGGTAACGATATAGTAGTTAATATGTTTGGAGTTTGGACAAAAAATGAGGATTATTACAAGTTAGTTGAATTACAGTTTATAGTGTTTCACTAGGGTCGTCGTATCGAAAGAAAAATATCGATATTACCGATATTGATATTATCGGTATAATTATCGACAGCCCTACTCCAACAAGCAGCAAAGTAGCGTAATTTCTGACGTCCTTAATATTTTTTTTTTCAATACTGTATTTTTTTTTTATATATTTATTTACATAACAAGAGTTGTAAGTGTACTAATATACAATAAGTATAAAATATATTATTATCTACATTATTATTATTATTTGTTTAGTGTTCAACAACCGTTGTGGTTGTTGACACATTAAAATTATACCTGAAAAAATAAGAAATAAATTAGAATAGCTGATAAATAATAAAATTAAACCTGCGAAAAATAGTGTATAAATTAGAATACATGGAAAAAATGGTAAATAGTTTAGAACACCCGTATTTTTTTTTTATATAAATCGGAATACCTGTAAAGAAATACGTAAGGTTAAAAAATAAAACAGTTATAGGTTATAATATATGTATACAGTATGTCCCAGAAGTCCCGCCCGGTGCCCATAACTTTTGAATCGCTTGGAATTTTGGAATTCTGTTTGTTTCTAGGGATAGAAAAGGGCCCATGGCCATTCGAATGGTAATATCAGTATCCAGGTTCGAATCCTGGAAGTGGCTTTTTTTGACACAAAGGGACGATTTCCCGGGAAATTTAAATGGAATTAATTGCTTAATATGCAGTTTTTCTATGGAAATATTCCCATTAATACTGCCCTGTTGTGAATGAGTGTGAGGGTTAGTAATTATTTTTTTTTAGCTAAATTGGTTCCTTATCGAGGCCACTCCCCATTTTAAGTCTTAAATCATGTACTTACTTCAGACCTTCTATCCCAAAATAGCCGTTTTCTAAAAGTCGTCATTTTAACCTCTGGTAGAAATACGAGATTGGGTTTTCCCGATCTACGGCACTGATAAAACTTAAAAGTTGTTATTTTTCTTACTTATGTAGATGGAAAACCTTTCTTGAGCCACTCTTAACGAATTTCTACATCAAAATAATATTCGGTTTTCGTTATACAGGGTGTAAAATGGTTTTGAGCCCCTCTGGCTCCGTCCCTGATTATTTTTTTGAAAAACCAAAAATGAGAATATTCCTCATTTTATTGGCACTTTTATTTTTCAAAAAAATATTTGTACCATTCCATTTAAATTTCCCGAGAAATCGACCCTTTGTGTCAAAAAAAAGCCACTTCCAGGATTCGAACCTGGATATCGATATTTCCATTCGAATGGCCATGGGCCCTTTTATATTCCTAGAAACAAACGGAATTCCTAAATTCCAAGCGGTTCAAAAGTTATGGGCATCGGGCAGGTCTTCTGAGACATACTGTATAATACCTATATACACTTACGTCTNATTGTAAAAAAAATGTAAATATATATTTCTTTGTGTTATTATGTCACAATTTTTGTGGGCATTTTAGGATTACAAGGTATTCTCAGCAATCACTCCAATATCACTAAGTGTAAGCTACAATTTAACAATTTCCTTTTAATGCTACCAGTTGTTGCTATTACCATAGCTACTCAATTGTCCTCTGGATGCTGAGATACCCCCAAAGACAAGTAGGCACGTTGAAAAAACCTTTATCAAATTTTTGACCCGTCCTGGAATCAAACCGGAACCTCCTTCATGCAAGCCGAGTGTTATGTGCACTCTGCCACGGAGATGTTTTGATTTTTGAATATTTCTAGAATTAACTTCTAATTATTTTATTCCGAAAAAGAAAAAAAATGCGTCCACGTTCATTGTACTCATTACCATATCGATACTCTTTTGATATAGAAATAAGTGTAAACTGGTCTGTTTGTTGAAATGGCTTCCAGCTTGGTATAATAGTAATATATTAGGTAGACTATTCTAAAACTTATTGCTTGAATCAATTGTTATAATTTTCAGAGTCATATTCATGTAAAAATTGCCATCAATTATTGTCAGCAAACTGTGAAGATTTAGTGTGGCATAGTAAAGTGTGTCCCGGTCTACTCCGACCAGATGACAAATGTTGGTATATATGTTTCCAATGTGAATATAAAACGAAATATAGTACAAATGTAAGAAGACATATACTAAGACATATTGGAGAGAAACCATATAAATGTAGATATTGTACATATACTTCAGCCGATCAGTCGAACATTAGAAATCATGAAAATGTAAAACATCATCTTAGTATAACAAAAATAGATGTTTGATATTCAGACAAACGAAACGGTTTTTTTTCTTTTTTTTTCTTAACGTGTATTTATCATCTATTAGTCGTACGAGATAGGGGTTTTACCCTAAATTCGCTGTAAACTCTTACGAACCAGTAACCCACGTTGAATTCACCCAGCTTGTGGGTTATGCTCTAAAAAGCAAGCATCATGAGGGCGCTAACCTACGTGATCACTTAGTAAAACCTCGCTGAATGTGGCTTAACACTGAAGTTAACGGAAATTGGCCATAGACGTTAGCTCATAATATATTTTTTTAACGTCTCTTTAATATGTATTGATCTTTCGAGCCGGGGATTTCACCTGCATTCTCTGGAAACTTACAAACCAGCTATCCATGTTGGTCCTACCCAGCCTGGGTTGGGCCGCAGAAAGCAAGCATCATGAGGGCGCTAACCTACGTGATCGAAGGACTTCGCTTGAACGTGCCATATACTTGATAAAATGTGAATAAAAAAAATCTTTTAACTACAGGGTCTTTGGTTATAAATGGGACTCCTGAATATGGTGGGTAGCTGAGATCAAATGAAAATTTTTTTACGAAATTCACTAGTGAGCCAGACGAAGCGTAACCGAGTTACAGGGTGGAGAAGGTCATTTTTGGACAACTTTCAACGTCGCTTGCTGGGTTCTGTGTGACCGAACAAAAAGAAGATGGAGACTAACAAAAAGAAGATGGGTATATTAACTTTTAAATAAATAAAAACTAAATCCTAGTTTTCGATGGCGGTGATTTCAAATATGCCATCAAAATTTTAAAAAACGAAAGCAAAATGGGGGAAAACCTGAAAAGTGATCAATTTTTTTGGTCTGTTCTCAAATGTGATTCGACTTATGAAAAGAGAGTCTCTTTCTAAGACATTTTGTGTAAAAAAAAATTGAAAAATCGAACAAAAAATTAAATTCCTCTTTCTAAGACATTCCGCAAAATGTCTTAGAAAGAGACTCTTTTCATAAGTCGAATCACATTTGAGAACAGACAAAAAAATTTGATTACTTTTTAGGTTTTCCCCCATTTTGCTTTCGTTTTTTAAAATTTTGATGGCATATTTGAAATTACCGCCATCAAAAACTAGGATTTAGTGTCCATCTTCTTTTTGTTCGGTCACACATAACCCAGCAAGCGACGTTGAAAGTTGTCCAAAAATGACCTTCTCCACCCTGTAACTCGGTTATGCTTCGCCTGGCTCACTAATGAATTTCGTAAAAAATGTTCCATTTGATCTCAGCTACCTACCATATTCAGGGGTCCCATTTATAGCCAAACACCCTGTATATCAATGATGTTTCACTAAACTTCTATTTGGGATACTACATTGAGTTAAGCCACAATTTTATTAATGTCAATAAATATTCTAATTTACATGTTTTAGACGATATTAAATCTATTGTTAACCGTAATCCATTATGAGATCTCCAAATTGTGGTTCCATCGAATACTTTAAAGAGGATCAAAGCCAAAATTGAGCAATGTAAATTCTGATCTTCAAGAACTGAAGAGATTGTAATCACCAAAATGAGTTTTGGTCACAGCAGGCTAACTGTAAATGTGCGCTGTGCTGTCCGCTCATTATATCCTGCACTGTACCTCTCTGGAGTTGGGACTCCCTATAATCTTTGTTAGGTGGACTGTTTTAGACTTGAGAAGGAATCGGCGCGAAACATCTTTTTGTTAAAGCGCCTGATTTGGAAAAAAAGAGAAAAAGTTTTTGTTAGAATATTTCTTTCTTTATTTATTTTTAATGTTTTTATAGCAGCTAAGGGCAAGGTTTATTGCCTTTGGCTTGACAAGTTCTGTTGTTGTCGATAATCTCTCTAAGATCCTCGGACGAGACGATTATTGATTATTTTATTCCAGAAAGCACCGGTGTACGAAGCAATTCACCGGGTTTTTCACACCGTCAGATATCCCGTTCTACAAGGTATATATATATTTTTTGTGATTATTAACTTTTCTATTTTCAATTGTTTAAATTTTCAGAAACATTTCTTTGTAAAAATTGTGATCAAGAATTATCAACAAACTGTGATGAGTTAGTATGGCATTGTAAAGTTTGTCCCAATCTCCTTCGACCAGATGGCACGTGTTGGTATATGTGTTTTCAATGTGCATATAAAACCAAATATACTACAAATGTGAGGAAACATATACTAAGGCATATTGGAGAGAAACCATATAAATGCAGATATTGCACGTATACTTCTGCTGATAGGTCCAACATTAAAAATCATGAAAATATAAAACACCATCTGCCTCTTTTTGTATAACATACAAAAATTTTTTTTTTTAATACTTTAATTGAAAGTATCGACTTGCATCAGGAAGATACTGTGTTCGAATCCTAGTCGGGTCAAAAATTTGAAAAAGATTTTTTCCAATTTTCTAATTATCTGTTGTATTAGCGACAAGTGGTAGTTATATGAGATATGAGTTAATTATAGCTTGGTGATGTATTGGAGTGATTGTTGAAAAAAATATCTTTTAATGCTATATGCTGCCCACAAAATTTTGACATAATAACACAAAGATTTTACATACATTAATTGAAAGTATCAATAGATTTGGATTCTTAAGCTTTAAGTTTAGGCATTAAAATGAATTGGTATACGGTATCAAGTAAATCCAAGACGTTCATAGTCATTTGAAGATATAATTTATCAATCAATATTAACCAAATTTTTAATTTAATTTGAAAATAAATAAAATGTGAAAAATAAATTAATCAGAAGTCGTAGATAATGTTCTTCAATTTATTCCGTACAGATTCATCGTAAGCAAATTCCGTACGGAATTATCAAAAACACATTTCCTACAGAATGCGCTCAAGCATATTCCGTTCACAAGGTCTAGTAACAAATTCAATACAAAATTATATTTGGTATAGAATGCTCTGAAACACATTCCGTAAAGAATTCTCCGTTTCAGAGCATTTTGTACAGAATCATGGTAAAAAAAATCCGTACACAATTCTCAGAAATACAATCCGTACACAATGTTCTGAAACTCATTCCTTACAGAATGCCCTGTAAATTTTTTCGTACACAATTCTCCGATATTTGTTCCGTACACAATGTTCACCTTACAGAGTGTTCTGAAGGAAATTCTGTACACAATTCTCAGAAATATAATCTGTACACAATGTTCTGAAACTCATTCCTTACAGAATGCCCTGTAACGTATTCCGTACACAATTCTCAGATATTTTTTCCGTACAGAATGTCCTGAAACAAATTCTGTACACAATTCTGAAAAATACATCCTGCACTCAATGCTCTGAAATTCCTAAAACGTAAAATTCGCAAGTGGTGATTGTCCTCAAAAGACAATTTGAAAATGAACGTAGACTTTCGAACGTTGGACGAAATTCGCAAGTGGTGATTGTCTAAAACCCGTATCCTTTTTCTTTTCTTTTTATTAAATTAAATTCTTAATTTCCAGAAACAATTTCTTGTAAGAATTGTCACCAAAAATTGGCAGCAAACTGTGATGAGTTAGTATGGCATTGTAAAGTGTGTCCAAATCTACTCCGACCAGATGACACATGTTGGTATATGTGTTTTCAATGTGATTATAAAACCAAAGTTAGCACCAATGTAAAAAGACATATTCTAAGACATATTGGGGAAAAACCTTATAAATGTAGATATTGCTCGTACACATCAGCCGATATGTCAAACTTTAAAATTCATGAAAGAATAAGACATTCCTCCTACAATGAAGATATGAATTAAGAAAAGAAAAATCCAAAATCACACTGGAAACGGATTATTGCCAAAATTAGACGATTTTTTATCGGTGCAAGTACATAGACCAAAGTACGGAAGATAAAAAAATGATAACCTGAAACCGACCACTCAATCATCCTAAAAGTGGCATAACAACCCTTTTAGGGCCCTAATGCAAAATAAAAATGAATCACCTTTGCCTATTTTGAAAATGAACGTGGACTTTCGAACGTTGGACGAAATGTTGGTTAGCCGGCAGTAGACACTTGAAAGTTGTTGTAAAATACGTAAACTCAAATTGCAATTATTTTTATTTTCAAGGACATTTCACTCTCACAAAAGAACGGGTACTCCTATTCATATTTTTTTTATAACATAGGTGAGTTCGTCCTGGCAATAAACTTTCTAATGCATGTTTCCAAATTTAGGAAAGTTTTTTCTTGCGATTTTTCTAGCTTCTATGAGGGCCCTACTCGAAAAAGTATTTTGAAGTAAAGGAATCGTCTGTGACCCGCCGAACTCCCCAGCCGACCGCATTAGTTTCATTTGAATTTTTGCTTAGCTACGCCACTACGTCTTAAACATTCAGGTCAAAAGCTATCTCATTTTATATTACAGCTATAGCAGATATTTGAAATGAAATATTATAGAGATATAAATTAACCAAAAGGAATTCTACAGTCAAGGAAAAGGACGCATACGAAGTTGCGAGTACCAGCTGGTGAAATAAATAAAATTAGAAAATGTATTATAATAATTAAATGAAATTAATTTGAGAATAAAATAAAAATAAATAAAAATCGCAAATAAGATGTACCAGTATTTCATTGTTGAATTAAGATCTCCATTTTCTTTCCGTATTTCACCTTTCTATCAACAAGTTTCCTATTTCCTTATTTAGAAAATATTAATATTTATTTATTTTTCTAATTAATTATTTTTTTCTAATTTTCAGAAATATCATGTAAGAATTGTCATCAATTATTATCAGCAAACTGTGATGAGTTAGTATGGCATTGTAAAGTTTGTCCAAATCTCCACCGACCAGATGACTCATGTTGGTATATGTGTTTCCAATGTGAATATAAAACTAAGAACAGTACAAATATAAGAAGTCATATACTAAGACACACTGGGGAGAAACCATATAAATGTAGATATTGTTTGTATTCATCTGCCGATAGATCAAACATTAAAAATCATGAAAAAATAAGGCATTCTTAAAAATAAAATAAAAAGATTCCTCCTACAATGTAGGAGGATCGCAAAAAAAACAACAAATATCGCAAAAAAAACAACAAAAACAGATATCAAGAAACAGCCTTAGTAGTTTAACAGCCTCATTTAGCTCAGTCGGTTGACCTGGAAGCAGTTGGTTCTATTTCAACTCATCCCTTGTTGACACAAGATTGGGAATAGAATCTTTAGAGGGGTGCCTATTAAAAAAGTAGTTATTAGGAACGGTCCTTCCCAAACACCGTACTGTAGAACATGGAGCTATAGCAATTTTTCAATATTTGTAAAGAAAAAAAGGGGGACCAAAAGAAATCTTGGCAAGTTTTTTCTACATGTTGGTGTTATTCTCAAAAAACTTGCGAAGTTAAAATCACTCCACCTCCATATGCCTATCTATAGTTTTCTCAAATAATTCCAATTCTTCCCTATAAGGTTCACTCTCTTCCTCTCTTCTCTCTACCTCCTCCTCCATATGTCTATCTATAATTTTCTCAAAAAATTCCAATTCTTCTCTATAAGGTTCACTTTCACTTCTCTCCATCTCCTCCATATGCCTTCTATAATTTTTATCAAATAATTCCAGTTCTTCTCTATAAGGTTCACTCTCTTGTCTCCACCTCCTCCTCCATATGTCTTTCTATAATTTCCTCAAATAGTTCCAGTTCTTCTCTATAAGGTTCACTCTCTTCCTCTCTTCTCTCCACCTTCTCCTCCATATGTCTATCTATAATTTCCTCAAATAATTCCAATTCTTCTCTATAAGGTTCACTCTCTTCCTCCCTTCTCTCCACCTTCTCCTCCATATGTCTATCTATAATTTCCTCAAATAATTCCAATTCTTCTCTATAAGGTTCATTCTCTTCCTCTCTTCTCTCCACCTCCTCCTCCTCCATATGTCTATCTATAATTTCCCCAAATAATTCCAGTTCTTCTCTATAAGGTTCACTCTCTTCCTCTCTTCTCTCCACCTTCTCCTCCATATGTCTATCTATAATTTCCTCAAATAATTCCAATTCTTCTCTATAAGGTTCACTCTCTTCCTCTCTTCTCTCCACCTCCTCCCCCATATGTCTATCTATAATTTTCCCAAATAATTCCAATTCTTCTCTATAAGGTTCACTCTCTCCTTCATTTCTCTCCACCTGCTCCATATGCCTTCTATATTTTTTCTCAAATAATTCCAATTCTTCTTTGTCTCCAAATTCAACAAATTTACTCTCACATGTTCTCTTCATTACTTGTGTCTGTATGGGTGGGTCTGTAAATTTTCTTTTATCCCCAGTTGTTTGATGTATGTCTTGAAATATTTTGGTGCCAGCCCGTACCATGTTATTAATATCCCCCCCCCAAAAAAAACTCTTCGTGTGCAAAAAGACGCCAAGAAAATGTCTCTACCAAAAAGCCAAAAATTCTAGTGGCTCATATCTCTCCTAAAATTTTTGTCACAAAAGAAGTGATATCATATGAGTACCAAGTTCATGTCACACCAAAATTATTTGCCTACACAGGAGGTGATATTATATGAGTGCCAAGTTCAGGTCACCTGAAAAATATTTTCCCCAAAGGCCAGAAGGACCCCACATATAAAACCCCGCCTCTTAGAGTTTAACACAATGGCCGTGATAAGAGCGAGGTGGAAAAAACAAGAAAAAAAAAATATGAATTTTTGAGAATTTTTGGGGTGCTCGAAAAAGGCGTTCCCATTGACGGACAAAGGATTTTTTTTTTCGTGAAGATTGCAAAGGTTTATTATTGAAAGTAATAAACCAAAAATAAAAGTTCTTCATCTATTGCACGTACCAACGACGAATATGAAAAGAAAAAAAAAGTTTTGTTGTAAAGGGTTGAAAGTAGAATTGAAAGTGAAGATAACTACAAACTAGGTTTACCGTGCTATATAGCACGCTGGGTTTTTTTCTTGGCATTGCAAAAGTAGCGTTTTGCTAGATCGGCACTAGTGTTACTTTTCCTAAATTATACATATTTTCGTTTTGTGAACTACAAATGGATATATCTGACTTTATTTTGTGTCGATTCATGAAATCATGATCAAGCATTCGTCCAC
>CM022882.1:20388362-20398414 GCA_012654025.1 Pachypsylla venusta
GGGGGGGAGGGAGGCCAAAAATGAAAAAATAAAATTTGTCTAATTTAATATATACAGGGTATCCCAGTTAAGGAGGACAAAAATTTATGGGCTTATTCTAGATTAAAAGGTCTGTTTTTGAGTTACTCGTATTTTTCATCTTTTTTTACACTTGTACGACTGACGTCACAAATATGTTCATAACATTCTTGGACATATTTTTTTTGAAAATTATTTTTGGAACGCATGGAAAATTTCTGTTCAGATAAAATTACTTTCATGCTCAGAAGCTTTGAGTTAGTGCCTCGTTTTTGAGCTAACTTGAATTTTTTTGATATTTTTGTAAACTACGAAAAACAAAATCATGAAAAAATATGCTACATATCTAGAATTTTTTTTCATATTATTTTTTAACATTTATTATTTCATTAGTTTCCAAGTATAATTTTCTCTTTTCTTACTCAATGACATTACAAAAAAGGGCGTTCCGCACAAGGTATGGTTTGCACTCCACGGATCCAATTCCTGATCGAAAAACAATTTTGAGTTGAGTTCACAACTTTAGGACCACATCATCAACTTTAGGCTATATGGGGCTATGCATGCAACCAATCGTTCTCGTGACTCGAAAACGGTTGGACCGTTATAACTCGAAAACGGTTGGACCGTTTTTTTCTTCTTCAAACTATGTTCCAAATTAAGGTTTAAAAGGCCACCTAAAACTTTCTCGTTTTGAGTTGATATGTTGTCGCGACAAAAATTAAGATATCGAACCAGGATCCGGCTAAAGTTGGTCAAAAATCGAAAAATTTGCCATAACTCGAAAACGGTTCGACATTTTTGAATTCTGATATTTTTTCTGGAGTTTCGACCTATGGGTTTAAGGGGTTCCATTCTCATCAATTTTTTGATTAAGGAGCGCGGTAGCGCTCCGCCCCGCCAAGTCAAAAAAATGCGGTAGCTACCAAGAGTATATTATACGCCACAGCTTACATTGCCGATTTCAGCTACTTCCAGAGGAGAAACTACACACATCAGGATAAAAATGATTATTTCCTACGTATGGGGCGAACTCAGAGACGTAGTATATGAAGTTTCAACAAAATCGGTTAAGTCAAATCGGAGATATATAAGTGAACCATTATAGCCACTGAGAGGACGTTCCACACAAGGTATGGTTTGCACTCCACGGATCCAGTTCCTGATCGAAAAACAATTTTGAGTTGAGTTTACAACTTTAGGACCACATCATCAGCTTTAGGCTATATGGGGCTATGCATGCAACCAATCGTTCTCGTGACTCGAAAACGGTTGAACCCTTATAACTCGAAAACGGTTGGACCGTTTTTTTCTTCAAACTATGTTCCAAATTAAGGTTTAAAAGGCCACCTAAAACTTTCTCGTTTTGGGTTGATATGTTGTCGCGACAAAATTTAAGATATCGGACCAGGATCCAGCTAAAGTTGGTCAAAAATCGAAAAATTCACCGTTCGACAACGGTTCGACATTTTTGAATTCTGATATTTTTCCTGGAGTTTCGGCCTATGGGTTTAAGGGGTTCCATTCTCATCAATTTTTTGATATCTCTTACTATACCGTTTTGGCTAAACAATTTGTAATACATACATACACACACAAATTTATCGTTACATTGGGTTTTATTATTATAGCATCAAGTGTACCCCGTGCTTCGCCACGGTTCAATTTAATTTTTCCATTATTTTTTTCAACCATATTTAACTTTCTCGATTTGAGTTGATAAATTATTTTTCACATTTCATGCTGTCTGGCCTTAACTTATTGAATGTCACCAAAAAATAAGTATACTCGAAAACGGTTAGAAATTTTCGAATTCTGATNTGAAACACATTCCCGTACACAATGCTCTGAAACACATTCCCGTACACAATGCTCTGAAACACATTCCCGTACACAATGCTCTGAAACACATTCCCGTACACAATGCTCTGAAACACATTCCCGTACACAATGCTCTGAAACACATTCCCGTACACAATGCTCTGAAACACATTCCCGTACACAATGCTCTGAAACACATTCCCGTACACAATGCTCTGAAACACATTCCCGTACACAATGCTCTGAAACACATTCCCGTACACAATGCTCTGAAACACATTCCCGCACACAATGCTCTGAAACACATTCCCTTATACAATGCTCTGAAACACTTCGTGCACAATGCTCTGAAACACATTCCCGTACACAATGCTCTGAAACACTTTTCGTACACAATGCTCTGAAAAACATTTTGAACATAATGCTCTGAAACACATTTCAGTATAAAATGCTCTGAAACACTTTTCGTACACAATGCTCTGAAACACATTCCGCACACAATGCTGTGAAAAACATTTTGAACACGATGCTCTGAAACACAGTCCCGTACACAATGCTCTGAAACACTTTTCGTACACAATGCTCTGAAAGAAATTCCGTACACAATGCTCTGAAACACTTTCCGTACACAATGCTCTGAAACACTTTTCGTACACAATGCTCTGAAAGGAATTCCGTACACAATGCTCTGAAACACTTTTCGTACACAATGCTCTGAAAGGAATTCCGTACACAATGCTCTGAAACACTTTTCGTACACAATGCTCTGAAAGGAATTCCGTACACAATGCTCTGAAACACTTTTCGTACACAATGCTCTGAAAGGAATTCCGTACACAATGCTCTGAAACACTTTTCGTACACAATGCTCTGAAAGAAATTCCGTACACAATGCTCTGAAACACTTTTCGTACACAATGCTCTGAAAAACATTTTGAACACAATGCTCTGAAACACATTCCCGTACACAATGCTCTGAAACATTTTTCGTACACAATGCTCTGAAACACTTTTCGTACACAGTGCTCTGAAAAACATTTTGAACACAATGCTCTGAAAAACATTCCCGTATAAAATGCTCTGAAGCACTTTTCGTACACAATGCTCTGAAACACTTTCCGTACACAATGCTCTGAAACACTTTTCGTACACAATGCTCTGAAACCCATTCCCGCTCTGAAACAGTTTTCGCACACAATGCTCTGAAAGGAATTCCGTACACAATGCTCTGAAACACATTCCGTTCAATTTGCTCTGAAACACATTTTATGCACAATCCTTTGAAACACATCTCTCAGATTTATTTGGATTTTTGAAAAGTGCTATTACATTTTTCTTTTCTACAACATTCAATTCTTCTTCTTTTTCAGAAATAACTACTTGTAAAAAATGTCATCAAGTATTGTCAACAAACACCGATGAGTTAGTACACCATTGTAAAGTATGTCCAAACCCTATTCGGCCTGACAAATCATGTTGGTATATGTGTTTCCATTGTGAATATAAAACCAAACATAAAACAAACGTAAGGAAACATATTCAAATACACATTGGCAAGAAACAATTTAAACGTAAATATTGTTCGCAAACATCGGCACAGCGTTCACAAAACAACAAAGATCATGAAAAAAAGAAACAGATGTCAGTTGCAGACAAATTAACATGTAACAAATGTCATCACGTGTTGTCAGCAAACTGTGACGAATTAGTCAAACATTGTAAAGTGTGTTCCAAATCTTGTTCGACCAGACGAGTCATGTTGGTATATGTGTTTCATATGTAACTATAAAACCAAACATAAGACAAACGTAAGCAAACATATTCGAAAACACATTGGAATGAAACCATTTAAATGTAATTATTGCTCGTACACATCGGCACAGCGTTCAAACCTGAAAGATCATGAAAAAAGAAAACACTTGTCGGCACCAGACAAATTATCTTGTAACAGATGCAAACAAAAATTGTCGAACAATCCTGATGAGCTGGTACGCCATTGTAAAGAATGTCCGAAAATTGTCCGACCAGATGACACATGTTGGTATGTTTGTTTCAAATGTGATTATAGAACCAAATATAAAACAAATGTGAACAAACATATTCAAAAACACATTGGCAAGAAACCATTTAAATGTACATATTGTTCGTACACATTAACATTTGTCCGTCACCATATTGGGTCCTATTGGGGTACCTAGCTCGTTGGCTGTGGGCTCTAATGGGGTAACTACCCCCTTGGAAGTGGGCTCCTTGGATGTAGGCTCCATTGGGGTAACTGGCTTCTTGGAAGTAGGCTCCATTGGGATACCAAGCTCCGTAGAAGTGGGCTCCGTTGGGTTACCTGGCTCTATGAATGTGGGCTCCATTGGGGTACCTGGCTCCTTAGAAGTGGGCTCCGTTGGGTTACCTGGCTCTATGAATGTGGGCCCCATTGGGGTACCTGCCTCCTTGGAAGTGGGCTCCATTGGGGTACCTGGCGACTTGCAACATTGAATTATTTCAAACAAAAAGTGTACATATTTTTTTGCGCTGAATTCGACTCCTTGATAAAAAATATAGCTCTTCTAGAAGTGCTCTAGAATGAGAGAGTATATGATTATGTAACAAAACCAGCGTGGTTTTGGACTTTTCGGATCCCTTTTTCTCAGTTACCTTTTCATGTACACCCCCCTGGCTAACATAGTAAGTCTAAGTACGGGACCTTGTCATAATATCTAAATATCGTGTTCATGGATTTACCAGATCAGGAGATACAGGGGGGGTCGGAATAGCATGAACCAGTTCGTGTAATATACAACAAACTGCAGTTGCCAGGCTTGAATTGGAACTTGGTCTGGCGCACTGCCGTAAATACAATTACTTTTTTTTATCTACTCTTTTTTCGGGGGAGCAGTCCTTTATAAAGGGAGACCATATGTATAAAAAGTTTTTTTTTTGGAGACTTCGCATTTTTGCATTCTTCGTGCAGGGACATAACTAGGCTGATCAGGACCCGGGGCAACCACCAACTTTGGCGCCCCTAAAACCTCGCGCCTGAGGCAGCAGACCCGTTTGCCCCTCCCCCTAGTTACGTCCCTGTCTCCATGTTATTTAATTTCTGTAGTAATTATATACAATATCAGCTATAGATAATATAGTTTCCAAATGACAACGAGTTCAAATAATATTCAAATTTGGCGCTTCTAATGTTTTTAGTAATTTTGAAAACATTGATCAGCTTTTTCTCTCATTATTATTATTATTATTATTATTATTTTTTTTTGCAATAATGGCCCCCAGAGACTGCTTCTCATTTATTTTTTTTAAAAAATATTTTAATATCTTACATTTATTTAATTATATTTAATTTTTCTTTTCTTTTTTCCTTTAATATTTTACAATTATTATTTTTATTATTAATTATTTGACGTAAAATAGCCTTATTTATATTTAATTTTTCTTTTACCATTTTACAATTCATTTTTTTAATATTATTCATTTAACTTAGCCTTCTTTTTATTTATATTTTTCTTTTAATTAGGAGACCTTATTCGTGAGGGAAAACGTAGGATTTACGACAGCTGCATTCGAGCACTGCAAAACAAATTCAGAAACACATACGGGGAACGACAATTTCCAGTGTTTGGTCTCTGGTTTGGCAACAGGGGATCAAACACCAAAAATGTGTTTTGACCTCGTTCATATGAATAAAACATTATTGATTGATCAATGATCATACACCTCCATGTCATAAAAAATAATACGTGTGGGGGGTGGGGGAAAATNACATCTATTGGTCATTTGAGCCGAGGTTTTCACCCTCCATTCGCTGGAAACTTACCCACATTGACCTCACGTCCTCACTTAGCCTGAATTTGTCTGGAGAAATAGCCACCATCACGAGGTCGCAAAACTACGTGGACACCCACTTGGTAAAACCTTGTTGGACGTTGCTTAACTTCAGTTATCTAACGGAAACTGTTGTATGTAAGGGGTCGGAGACGCTGGCTAGTATTCGTGATTCATTCATCGTTACATTAGTACCCTTATTTATTATTTATTTTATTTTTCTTTGATTTTTTTTTTATTATTTTTGTACATCCATTTATTGTCATTGGTCCGTGTGTGTCCGTCTATCGGTCTGTGAACGAGATATTTCAATGTAAGCGCTTGAGGAATATGACATGCATGTCTGTTATAATGCCATGAACGACACACGAAACTTACCTTGTCGCTTTTTGGTTGCTTTATATTGGTTTTCGCGAATCCTCCCTAAAAGGGGAACGAATCACCATTTTTTTTTTAAGATTCCTATGTCGTAATATCTCTCCTATGTTATAAAAAACAAACTAACTTTGAAATGATTTTGAATAAGACTTTGAAATCGAACACTCTATCTGCGCACAAACAAGCACTTAAATTGATTTAAAATAAACAAAAAAATCCTTGTGTGGGGTACGTTTGTGCTGTTTCCCCCCAAATCAGAGAGGTTAAAGGAACGTTTATACGGCCATGTATCTTTTGTATGATCATTGAATCCATCTTTGCCCAAAATGGTTGAGAAGCCACCTAAAACTTTTACGTTATGAGTTGATATGCTGTCGGATATCGGATCATGACTCTCTGAATTTGGTAAAAAATCGGAAAATCGGCCAAAAAATCGGAAACGGTTAAAGATATCGTTCTGAAAATAGATATATGCACCCTTGGGTTTATGCAGAATAGGAAGAAGAAAAATTTGGTAAAAATCGGTTGAGTAGTTTCGGAGGAGTAGGGTAACAAAAGTTTGCAGTTTGTAGGGAGTATAAGGCTACGCTTCGCTCCGCCCAATAATAATAATAATGATCTTGGGTCATAGTAAAAAAAGGTCAAAACATGGTAAACTTTTATTTTTTCAAATAATCTTTGGAATATTCAACCGATTTTAGTAGACACTTTCTGTTATAATTCTATAAATTTTAGAAAAATCTAAAAATAATCTCATCTTTTAATTCTAATCATATTCTAAATTAATTTTAATTTTTTCAGAAAATTATTCATGTAATAATTGTCATCAATCATTATCTTCGAACTGTGATGAGTTAGTATGGCATTGTAAAATATGTCCAAACTTTTATCGTCCAGATGACTCATGTTGGTATATGTGTTTTCAATGTGAATATAAAACAAAGAAGAAAACAAATATAAAGAAACACATTGGAAGACATATAGGAGAGAAACCATATAAATGTGGATTTTGTAATTACACATCGTCAGATAAGTCAAATATTAAAAATCATGAAAAAATAAGACATTATTCTGGAATGATCAATAGATGTTATAAAGACGTTGAGCAAAAAAAGTTGACAGCCTGTGGTGACCTCTGATCTTTTGTGTATTATTTTATTACGCATTCAAAATCACCATGACAAGTTGCACGATCGAGCAGTAAGTCCAAATGATAAAAAATTACTATCGCCTCAGAATTTTCTGTTACAAGTTTTGTACTTGTATGCAAAATTATACAAAATACAAGTTTAAATTAAAACTTAGAATTTATGTATTTTTTGTTTCAAATTTTTACGTTCTTTAACAGCTAATAGTGTGAAGACCAAAGAAATGTTTTCGAGAAAAAACATTTAGGCTAGGTTCAAATGACCGCACGGTATCATATAATCAAATCGATACAACTTTGTAGAACTAGTACCGCGCGGTCATGTAAACAATATTCACTATTTAGATAGATCTTGTGCCGCGCGGTTCGTCGTACCACGCGGTCATGTGAACCTAGCCTTGAAAACTTTTTCACCAAAAGAAGTTAGAATCTATTTTTAACATCACAATTTTTGTACCATGATAACTCTCGAACGCCTTAACCGATTATGATGAAATTTTCTATGGATATTCATTATATTCATAGAATTAACAGATTTTTAAGCGATATGGGGATAGCTGGGGTCAAAATATTGGCCATTTTAAATGACTAACGCATATAGATCACAGAACTACTTGTGATGAAGCTTCTCAATTTAAGGGGTCTACCACACCTAAACAATTTTTAAGGGGTCTAACACACCTAAACAATTTTTAAGGTGTCTACCACACCTAAACAATTTTTAAGATGTCTATCACACCTAAACAATTTTTAAGGGGTCTACCACACCTAAACAATTTTTAAGGTGTCTACCACACCTAAACAATTTTTAAGGTGTCTACCACACCTAAACAATTTTTAAGGGGTCTACCACACCTAAACAATTTTTAAGGTGTCTACCACACCTAAACAATTTTTAAGGTGTCTATCACACCTTTCAACAAAGTAGATAACAAAAAAGCATACTTCTGTGGGCGAGTTGTTAAGACCACTGGTGCTTGATCTGGAGGTTGTGGATTCGAATCCCACCCGGTGTGACAATTTTCTGATCAAATTTTCTCTGTTCCAGAATNTTCTGATCAAATTTTCTCTTTCCAGAATGGAAAGTTGTAAAAGGAGTGCCCTGAAGAAATCCGAAAGTGGTTCCGTGGCATAACATTCTTTTGAAAAAGAATAGAAATTTTTTTTTAGACAGATAAATAAAAAATATTTTTATTAAGTACTAGCTGTTTCGCCCGTGCTTCGCTGCGATTCTTATATTGCTAGGACAATGGAAATGGGGGGGTATTGGTTTTTTGCCCAGGCTGTATATTGCAACCTTTAAAACCCAAAATTTAAACGTTTTGCCAGGTGCCTTAGAGGCACGGCCATTCTGACTATTAGTATTTTCTAAATTTTAATTTACCCGTTCCCGGTTTTGAACTCGTAACTCTGGAATGGCTGGCCATACCTTTGCAGAAAATGTCCTAAAATAAGGACTAAAGGGCCACCTAAAACTTTCTCGCTTTGAGTTGATATGTTGTCGCGACAAATTTTAAAATATCGAACCGTGACTGTCCGATTTTGGTGAAGAAATTATAAATTTGGCCGTAACTCGAAAACGACTTGACATATTTTAGTTCTGATAATTTTCGTGGAGTCGATACAAATTTCTGATTTATATATTAAGATTGGCTGCTCTAATCTTTATGCACAAATAATTTTCATTTTATTTTCAGAATCATTTTCTTGTAATAATTGTTATGAATCATTATCACCAAACTGTGATGAGTTAGTATGGCATTGTAAAGTGTGTCCGAATCCACTTCGACCAGACGGCACATGTTGGTATATGTGTTTTCAATGTGAATATAAAACGAAAAATGTTGCCAATATGAGAGTACATATTCGAAATCATATTGGAGAAAAACCATATAAATGTAGATTTTGTATGCATACATCTGCATATATGCCAAGTCTTCGAAAACATGAACATATCAAACATTATAGTTTACTTAAGTTGTAAGTAGAGTCGAAATGATTGTTGTAACCAATCTCAGAATTGGTTACTATACAATTTACCACACCTTAACCATTTAAAGGTGTATATTATACCTTTTAACAAAGTAGGTAACTGAATAGCAGATCTCTGTGGCAGAGTTGTTAAGGCCACTGACGCTTGATACCCAAGTTGTAAGTAGAGTCAAAATGATTGTTGTAACCAATCTCAGAATTGGTTACTATACAATTTACCACACCTTAACCATTTAAAGGTGTATATCATACCTTTTAACAAAGTAGGTAACTAAGTAGCAGATCTCTGTGGCCAAGTTGTTAAGGCCACTGAGGCTTGATACCCAAGTTCAAAGTAGAGTCAAAATGATTGTTGTAACCAATCTCAGAATTGGTTACTATACAATTTACCACACCTTAACCATTTAAAGGTGTATATCATACCTTTTAACAAAGTAGGTAACTAAGTAGCAGATCTCTGTGGCCAAGTTGTTAAGGCCACTGAGGCTTGATACCCAAGTTCAAAGTAGAGTCAAAATGATTGTTGTAACCAATCTCAGAATTGGTTACTATACAATTTACCACACCTTAACCATTTAAAGGTGTATATCATACCTTTTAACAAAGTAGGTAACTAAGTAGCAGATCTCTGTGGCCAAGTTGTTAAGGCCACTGAGGCTTGATACCCAAGTTCAAAGTAGAGTCAAAATGATTGTTGTAACCAATCTCAGAATTGGTTACTATACAATTTACCACACCTTAACCATTTAAAGGTGTATATCATACCTTTTAACAAAGTAGGTAACTAAGTAGCAGATCTCTGTGGCCAAGTTGTTAAGGCCACTGAGGCTTGATACCCAAGTTCAAAGTAGAGTCAAAATGATTGTTG
>CM022882.1:20407295-20419289 GCA_012654025.1 Pachypsylla venusta
CTGTTTCTTTGTGTTATTATGTCACAACTTTGGTGCTCACTGCAGCATTGTAGGATTTTCCCAATATCAATCATTATCCAATTCCTTTGAATTTTTCTATTTTACCTACAATGCTGTGTTCTTTGTGTTATTATGTCACAACTTTGGTGCTCACTGCAGCATTGTAGGATTTTCCCAATATCAATCATTATCCAATTACTTTGAATTTTTCTATTTTACCTACAATGCTGTGTTCTTTGTGTTATTATGTCACAACTTTGGTGTTCACTGCAGCATTGTAGAATTTTCCCAATATCAATTATTATACAATTACCCTAACGAATAGAAAAAATAGTGGGAAAACTCTCTGAATTTAACCCATGATGCGTTGTGACAGTGAAACTCTAGCGCTAGTGATATTAAACTAACATGGTGTTGGGGAGGAGCAATGTGGCAAGTTTTTTTTTTTTTTTTAAATCAAATTTTTGTTATAAACTCGCTTTTTTATTGGCCGTCATGGGTCAATGTTGGACGGTTATACATAGGCAATACAGGTATGCCGTAAAAATGTTTCCTAACCTCTCTAATTCGGTTAAAATTGGATAACAAATTGATGCCGCATTACTCCTACCCGGTACCAAATCCTTCAGGGTTTGTTATCAGCAAATCATCTGATTGATTTATCATTGTACAGTTCTTTATTCTACAGCTAAACGCCCTCTAGCGGCTACTCACATGTAACTGCATGAATTACCCCACTATCTGTTCTATTCGTTATGCAATTACTTTGAATTTTTCTATTTTACCTACAATGCTGGCACCGGATCGCTATGCGCATTCATCTCCATAGCTACTCATTGTCCTCACGAGGCTGAGTGGGCCCCGAAACATCCAAACTTAGTGGCAAATTATTGCTCCTGCCAGGAATTCAAACCGGGTCACTTGAGTACAAGACTGGTGCAGTGACCACTAAGCCATGGGAAATGGGGAGGTCTGTGAAATTAATGAAAGAAAATTCACTCTATTGATACAAATGAGGCCTCATTGTAATCATTTTAATTGAGTGAGGTCCACAGTTCACAGAAGTACTTGTGAAGTTATATGACTTGTCTCCAAGCACTGGAATCAGTTGACCGCAAGGCGCAAGGACCGGTGGAAATCCATTCGGAGACGCCAGACTAAACAATCCAGGAAGGCCCTATCCGATCAGTACGCTTTGTAGAGTGAAAAAGGCTGACCCAATCCCTGGGGTGACACCTGGTTCATCTCCTTCGTTAGATGTATTAGGACGTTGAATACACCAGTTCCTGTCAGATCACTGAAGTTAAGCAACGTCGGGCTGGGGGGGGCGATCGCATCCCCCCTCCCCACTATGTATTCGCTACTAAGCTGGTTAGTGTTTGGTTTTTATAGACGGCTCAATATTATGAATAGTGCTCGTAGTTGGAACAAATACTAACTGATGGTTTTTGACAGTACTATTGTTGGTGTGTTTGACCGGAAATGTCGGCATCATGAGGGTTCGTCACCCATCAAGTACTAACCTCGCTGGACGTTGCTTAATTTCAGTAACCTGAAATGTCCTACTGGTGTATTCAACGTGGGAAAATCTTATAGCCATGATTGACGCTCGTACATTCACCACAGAGGTATGGCCGTAGAAATGTTTCCTAACCTCTCTTGTTTCTATAGAATGTGTCATTTTCTAATATTCCTTACGTTTGCAATATTTCACCCCAACCGGAGAGGTTCTAGGTTGTGACAATGCAATATAATGCGTTAAAAGACGCATTTTTACAAATTTCCCTCCAAATGTGGGAAAATATATTTTTCCGTACACATAAAATTTTCCCTCGTTTAGTTCCAATAATATCCACATATACATTCTAAGCGCTAGTGAACATCGCCGCGCAATGAGTAGTGACTAAACTGAGCAGCTTCTTTTAAGTCTACTATATTCACTGCGGATTGTCACGAGCCTGGATAGCTCAGTCGGTAGAGCATTAGACTTTTAATCTAAGGGTCCGGGGTTCAAGTCCCCGTTCGGGCGAATTTTTTTCTTCTCTATTCTGTTTTTTTTATTATTTTTGTTTATACTTCTCTATAATGGATGGATGGACAGACAAATTTTTTGACCCCCTTCAAAATTTGATATTTACGCTTCAAGTTACGTGGAATTCAAGAATTGAATAAAAAATTAGTTCATCCTGCTCTTAAGCGTTAACTGATTTTCATAAAAATTACTATTTGTATCGCTGATTGCAGAAAGGGATTATGTCCACAAAATAGAACTTTTGGAAAACAAGGAAAATAACCTTTTTTTTTTTTAATTTGGCTTAACGTCTCTTTAACATCTATTGGTCATTCAAGAGTTTCAAGACGGGGGTTTTACCCTCCATTCGCTGGAAACTTGCAAACCTTACCCAGCCCGGATTGGGCCGGAAAAAAGAGCCAACGATACGTGTTGTTCCTAAGCGGTCACCCATCTAAGTACTGACCACGCGTCGGGCATTGCTTAACTTCAGTGATCTGGCGGGAACTAGTGTATTCAACGTGGTATGATCGTTGGTACTGAAAATAACCTTATAACCTTAAAATGGGAAAATAATAGAAAAAAAAAAAACATTAAACCAAGAAAGGTACTTCTATACCTATATCCTGAACACTATGGAGCCTCTCAAAATGTTCATACTGATAACATTTTACGTTTAAACATGGATTTTCTTTTTTTTAAAAAAACGCATTTCCAAAATTTATAAACGCGTGACCGCTTTCGGAAATCAGAGGTTCATTTAGATCCCTTTTAAGTCAGCGTCTATGGGCAGGTTGAATAATGAGTACACCAATTCCCGGTGTATCACTGAATTTAAGCAACGTCCAGCGAGGTTGTACCATGTGGGTGTCCACATGAGTTCTCGCCCTCGTGATGCTGGCTATTTTTTCCGCTCAACCCAGGCTGTGCGGGGTCAATGTGGGTATAGCTGGTTTGCAAGTTTCCAGCGAATGGAGGGTGAAACCCTCGTATTCTTCAGTTCTCAAAAGATAAGACTGTAATTGGTAATTTCTTTGTGTTATTATGTCACAATTTTTGTGGTCATCACAGATCACAGCATTTGTAAGCTATGTATTTTTAACAAATTGTCCAATATCTTAACAAACAAGCCTAATACTTAACAATTATCTCATAATACTACCACTTGTCGATATTACCATAGCTACTCAATTGTCCTCAGGAAGCTGAGTTACCCTCAACACATAACCAGACCAAGTAGAAAAATTCGAAAAGAAAACTTTTTCAAATTTTCGACCCAAGCAGGAATCGAACCCGATACCCCCTAGGTGCAAGCCGAGCGTGGTACACAATCTACCACGGACACGTCTAAAAAGTTGCGTATATGACGTATCAGTGATTCACCACCCTTTTTGTAGTTGATACAAATAATATTTATTAAAATTTAACTATTAATAAACTCTGAACTAAAAAGTTGGTTAAGTCGTATCAAGAGGAAAGCGCTCGTGACTTACCACTCTTTTTGTAGTTGATACAAAAAATATTTATTAAAATTTAACTATTAATAAACTCTGAATGTATATTGTCAATTTTTTATAGTTTTCAATAAGTTCGAGCACTTTGGTATAAGTTTCTGTTCAACACATTTCTATTATAGGTCTTCATCCGTAGTGAGAAACAAATACAACTGTTATATATGTTTTGTTATTGTGTTGTTGCTATGGATACGAACACCCTCAAACATTGTTTACCTACTGTTTTCATTGACTGAACAAAGTGAGGTCTAGTTTTATCTCCAGGTTTAGTGTGAGTTTTCTAGGTGTAGATCTATTTTGTTTGAGGTTTTCTTTGAAAATATGTGGTGAGATTCCTGTAGCAGAATTACTATTTAACTCTTTATTGAATTAACTCTATTAATTTACAAAAGAAAGAGAAGAGAGAGAGAGAAAAGGAATAAAAGTAAAGAGGGCGAAAGAAGAAAAACAGAATTTAATTCAAAGGGCGGGATTAATTCCTGTGGAATTTTCTTCCACCCAACCCTTCTATCGTGATCTTCGTGTAAAATACCTTGTAATGCTGTGATGCTCAAAACATCCATACTAATATTATAAATGCGAAAGTAACTCTGTCTGTCTGTATGTATGTATGTTACGCTTTCACGCGTAANATCTGCTAGTTGTAATATAATAACAGAAAGAAATATACATTTACATTTTTTTTGGTTAGTCAGAAAATAAATTTTTGTCACCCCAGTATGAGTTGTTAGAGATGGGTCATCATTCTTCTTCAACTTCACCCATTCCCAATATTATTTGGGGTCGGCGTTGCTTTTCTTAATTCTACCATGTCACAACCTTCTGTTCGGTGCCTACTCTCTCTATTGACAACTTTCAAAACTATTATCAAATCTATACCGATGCATCAAAAATTGAACCTATAGTGCTATAATTCACAATGAATTCACAGTGAAATTAAAACTGCGCGGATGGAACACCGGTTATACTGGAGAAGCTCGTGCCATTTTGGACTCCCTCAAGTACATTCAAGAGAAACAAACTGCAGACAACTATTTAATCATCTCGGACTATGAGCACACTCTCTGCACTACAGAATTATCATCCCAACAACTACACGATAGAAGATATTCAGAAGCAGTACATCCTCAACCACGGCCATCAAATACAATTCATATGGGGCCCATCACACGTCAACATCCAAGGAAACAAGCCTGTACCTCAAAAGAATACCTACCCGTTCCTGTAGACTGTAGACGATGCAAAGTCCGCCGTTAAGGAATTTTTAAACTGCTGCCATTTTATGGCAGCAGACAACCAACAACAAACTTAGAACAATAAAAAATGACATTAACATGTGGTTACCAAAAGAAACTTCCAGAAATATAACTACCAAAAGTTATTTTGTCAAGAATTCGAGTCGGCCACACACTTCACTCACCAAAATACGCAACCGCCCGAAAAATCCTCAGGATTAGAGAACCATTGTCAAACCAACCAGAATTGGTCTTAACCTATCCCAACCGAATAGGCATCTACTCTAAAATTTGATAATAAAGCTATAAATCGGGGTTCAGACCGTTTGAATTCAATCCCCGCCCAAAAAATTAACACTGTAAAAAACATTTGAGTAAAAAAATATGACTCATTATTAGAAATTATTAAAGAATAAAAATACGCCTTGTTAATAAAGTATATTGAAGAATAAAAATGCGCCTTATTAATAAAATATATTAAAGAATAAAAATGCGCCTTATTAATATAATATATTAAAGAATAAAATTACGCCTTATTAATAAAATATATTAAAGAATAAAAATACGCCTAAGTAATGAAATATAATAAAGAATAAAAATACACCTTTTTTTCCCCCGCATGAAAAAAATAATCATTCCCAAAGTTTCGTACATATTAGTAACCTTGGCAACGTTGCTTTTTTCAACAACCATCAAGAAACCAGCGCCATTTTTTTCATTTTTTTGTGTGTTTTTCAAACTGCAATGGCCGGCATTTGAATTCGCGAATTGTGATTTTTTCCAATCTTTAAACCTGCAAAGTTTAAATTAAATCATGTAAAAAGTAATTCTGTTCTTTTCGTTTTTATTGTTAACGTATTTTCTTTAAATATTTCACTTCATTGATTTTGTGTTATCTATTTTAAATAATTCACTATGGGAGCTTATTTGTCGACACCAATCACCAAAAAAGAATCTTCTGATCATGATGGTGGTAATATTTCATGTGGAGCTAGTTCTATGCAAGGATGGAGGCTATATCAAGAAGTAAGTAACAGAAAATGTGTTTTTTCAGACATTTCATCAAATTGAATGATTTCTCTGGAGCTTGCCTTTACAAGAATGCGATAACTCAGCCTTATGCTTTCCACATGGCCTTTGTGTCGCTCAGTGAAGTTTACATATCTATTCTTTTGTAGGAATATAGGTAACAAAATTCCTCTTCGCTAATTTAGTTCAAGTGTCATTGATGTCAAATTATGTTTATCCCCCCACCAGTTCGGCAAAGTTTCCAATCATTTTATTTTCCTCCATGCTTCATGTTTTTCCCTCCATTTTGTTTGTAATAAATTGAGAGTGCGGTAAATATGTATTTTAGGGTAACTTTTCAAAAATGGTCGAAAAAAAGAGGCATGGCCGTAAAAACGTTTTCTAACCTCTCAATTGTTTAAGCCAAGGTCTGTTACGGCTCCTTTAACCCAATTAGAGAGGTTACCCTAAACTACATATTTACCGATAGTGCTTTTTGTGTCGTGAATAATATTTCGGTTTAGTTCTGGAATCAAATATTTTCACTGGAACCTGGTTTCTGTACCATTTTGTTCAATGTATGCTAATATTTTCACTATGACGGCGTTTATGGAATACTCGCACTAGCTAACACGAATATTTATTTCGTACAGCATTGAATTACTTTTCTCTAACTTCACCTTTTCTCAATTCTGTTTTGGCGCCCACGTTGCCTTTTCTTAATTCTACCATCGACCATGCCACAACCTTATGTTCAGTGTCTACTCTCTTTAGCTGTATCCTTTCCTTGCACGCTAATCCTCGCTCCTTTCTCTCAGTATTTATGCGTAGAAACTGCAATTTTCTGATGACTTTATCTTTGGATTGAAGCAGATTCCCTTCCTGACACCAAACCTTCTGCAGTTACACGGGCTTAGGACCGTCACCTATTGAAACTGACATGCTCCCTTAAGTAGCTACATTTCCGTACAGCATTGTTTTGGAGTAGTTATATTCTAAACTACTTAGGATACTCGCAGACATCCGCATTCTTGGTTTATGGCATAGTACCTATCTTCGTATAAATGCAACGAAAAATAAATACACATGTTCTTATGGGAGCCTGCAAATTGCTCGATCTGCGAACTCCCACAAGAACACGTGTATTTGTTTTTTCTTGCATATATGCGAAGAGGTTTGCTGTGCAATAACATAAGTTAGTATGCGTCTGTCTAAGAGCACCCTCTCTCGCTTTATACGCCTTAGCTCGTGCGGCTTTGCAAACACACTAAATAAATACTAGTCCCTATTCAAAATCATCTTAATCCCAAAGCAAAACCATTATGTGCTTAATTATATCAATTAGGTAATTTGAAAATGCTTTTGTTACTAAAAGAATATGCGAGAGTGTTTCTATTTACTGAATGATAGCATAAAAATTTGCACCATGAGGCCCCAATAGTAATCATCCAACATAATAAATGTCCATTCCCAATTTCATCAAAATCTGACAAGGCGTTCGAGAATTATCGTGGAATGAGCAGACGTTTGGTCGTTGCTAACGTTGTCGACCGACCACATCCTCTTGGCAGCTTCTAAAAGGTTTGTCAACAAAGATGTTGGTCCAGGTAGGTTAGATTCAGGGTGTCTACCAGACTGGAAATCCTGGAATTGTCAGGGAAAAGTCAGAGAATTTAGGAAAAAACGCCAAAAGTCAGGGAATTTTTCAAATTGAGTTTTTTTTTTTTATCTCAATGACAATTTTATGCGTGAACATGCTCTTCCTGAAAAATTTTGCTTGCGGCGCTTATTATCGTTTTCCTCTAAAATTTTGGTATACATGTTTAGGGTATAAAGGAAATTTGCTGTATAGTTTTTGGGGGCCCTGGGCCCCCCAATATTGTGTTTTTTGGAGTCGGATGTGGGAGACAAAATCTTGAGAAAGTACACTGGGAAATCTAGAAAAGTAGACTGAAAAGTCTGGGAATTTCACTTTGACGATTTGGATTGACACCCTGAGATTGTGTGGATAGGTTTAAATATGGACGGAGCTGCCATTTTTGGCACAGGTGTCAGTTGTTGTAGGATCCAGTTTGTAATGATTGTGGATGAAGTTTAATAATTATTCATATTTATTTCTTCTTTATTGCAGGATGCTCACAATGTTATAACCGATTTTGATGAAAATAAATCTCTTTTTGCTGTTTATGATGGCCATGGTGGTGCAGAAGTTGCCATCTATACGTCCAAACACCTTCCCGAATTTATTAAAAATACGGCAGAATATAAGAAGGGAAATTATAAACAAGCTCTTATTGATGCTTTCATGGAATTTGATGAGAGTTTGACCAAGGAAGATGTATTGACTGAATTGAAAATGTTGAAGAAAGAAAGTAAGTCATGATGGACGCGACTCCGAGGAATGTTTCACGGACATTTCCTTAAGAGAAGGAAAAAAAAGCAAGAGATTGCCGCGATAATAATTTAAATTGTATTTTGCTAATCATAGCATTAAATTCACCTTTTTCAAAGCCAATGATGAGAGCGAAGTGCATTTGATTTTTGTTCTGAAAATTCTACTGACAACTCAACTCTAAGTTTATCATATCTTATCTCACATTTTCTAGACTCAAACTTGGTCCGTCGTTGGTACACTCTTTGTTATCTTGAGTGTCTCTGTAATTAGATAAGAGAGACTTGTAAGGCCATTGAGACAAACAATTTATCACAAGAAAAAATGGTGTTCTGTTCTTTTTTAAAAATTAAAGATTTTGTTTTTAAAAAATATACAAGTTTTTGTGATACATTTGGGGTGTCAAAAGAAAAAGAAGTAACCTCAGATCGATTTAGACGTGTTTTACAAAGCCCCTAGAACCTTCAAGTCTTATTTTCGAACGATTGATTCGTTGGTGTTTATTTGGATTTTGATATTAACAAATGGTAGATTTTTCTCCTTGAGGATATGGATATACATATTTACCCTAAAAATGTATGCTTAGTGCGGTTCAATGGATTTTTTTATTTAATGTAACCCCCCCCCCCCCCCNGAATTTCATCATTTTTTTTTTGTTGTAAATGGTACCTGGGCTCAAATTTCAATTCCTGTCTGTTTTATTTTTTCTGAGTTTACTTCTTTTTCTTTTTTCCACAATTACAATGTACCCTGGACCAAGTTTTCAAATTGTGTTTTGATGATTGATAAATGTTGTTGGTAGATTTTCTCTATGGACTTAAATATGATTTGTTATTCTTTAGTAATCTGAGGCTATTCATTACATACGTTCTGTTGGTGTCAACTAAATAGAAATGTATTTCAATTTGAGAATAATTACCCGTCCACCGATATATGTACTTAGTACAAAATTAGGACCCGGTTTAACAACTGTTTGAGCCCCGCATAACACTAGTGGTTGTGTGAACTGTAGACCTCACTGAATTTCGACAACTATGAAGGGAAAAATGTAGAATAATTCATCTCGCTAAAAAATTATCATTAAAAAAAGGCCAAGTTCCAACCACTCTTCAAAATAAAAAAACACCCATGAACGTAGTGATATCTATTATTGGGGCCAAGTTTATTCTTGGTGCTATTCATTCCACACGTCTATTTATTATTGCACTTTATTCTGTCTCAATTCTCTTAAAGTAATAGCGACTTTACACTTGGATCAGTTTTTCTGAAGAGAAAAATACTAACTTTTTACGAACTTCGTTCCTTCAGTAACCATATTGTTTAATCTACTAGCTCAACCCAATAAACCTGACTTTAACTGTCCATAATAGTATTTTGATTTAATATGCAGTGAGTGGCTCAGTATACGGAGGCACTGCTATACTTTATATTTACCAGGTGAATATTTTGAGATACATTAAACAGAGCTCCTTACAAATGAAGCTTGTGTTGTATGTAAAAATATAATAACTTGTTGAAATGTTCGGTGTGTTATTAGTTGCACCATAATTATATTTTATTGTGAACGTTAGTGAACTTCACTTTTGACTCCCATATACATCCCGAAATGCACTTTTCATCCGATTTTGACGAAATTTGGTATACATGTTCAGGGTGTGAAGGCAATTTGCTGTATAGTTTTTTTGCCGCCGCCCCCCGGAGGGGAGGACCCCCATTTTTTTTTAAATTTGATTAAGATATTTTTTCCTATTAATGACTACAACACTAACGTGAACACCTGATCGTATTGATCCACTAGTATTAAACAATATTAAGTAGTAAAAAGAACTCATCTGACAGTTCATCAATCGAAATGTTAAAATATGTACTCGAACAATATCGATTGTTTGGAGTTAAGAGGTAATTGTTGCTATTGGCTGGAATCAATATCATTAGCCTATAGGAAACCAGTAGATAATCCGAACGGTGGATCTGAAGGTAAAGCTTCAGATCGAGCGTCTATTAATATGATTCTAATTCTGACATTCGGCTGAAGCAAAAATTGTATGCATTATTAGCAGGTGTATCCCGTGTTTTGCCGCGGTTCAATTTAATATTTCCATTGTTTTTTTTTTAACTATATTTAACTTTCTCACTTTGAGTTGATAAATTCTGTTTCACATTTCATGCTATCTGGTCTTAATTTACTGAATTTCACCAAAACATTAGTATAACTCGAAAACGGTTCGACATTTTTGAATTCTGATAGTTTTCCTGAGGTTCCAGACTATGGTTTTGGGGGGTCCATTCCTATGAATTTTCCGATATCTCTTACCGTTTGGCTAAACAATTAGTGATACAATTGATACATACATACAAATAAATATATATATCTATCGTTACTCGTTACATTGAGTTTTATTATTATAGATTTCCAAGTTTTGAATTCTAATAAAAAACAATTTCGTAAATTCTAAACGTTGGTAATTTTCAACATTAACATACTTGTTCCTCTTCTTTCTATTATAGTTTTCTTTCCCAGGTTGGGGTCTATCTTAAAAAGGAGTTTATAGTAACCTTTTCCATAGGAAAACCAGCTTCCCATTTCCCATACCAAAATATTCCCAACACTTGAGCCTAGGTTTAGTAGATTCTTTTGATTTTATTTTTTCTCCCATTTCAGCTGAAGGAGAAGACAGCTATCCTAACACAGACGAGGATGCCGGAGAGGATGAAGATGACGGTGACAACGTGAGCAACCTCTACGAGGAAGCTACCATGCCGTTGAGTGAAGTTATTTTACGATATAGAAATCCGGGGATACAGAAACTCAAACAAGCAGGTATGTATTATTGATTATTATTATTATTTACTGTGTTTCAGAGGGTTAAAAAACCGCTGACACATTACAAAATTGGGAACCAAAATACCCCCCACCCTTAATATTCAAACAAAAATATAAATATGTATATAAAAAAAAAGTTAATCAAAACAGAAAATTGGATTGACAAAAATTGAAATAAACTGCAAAATTAAAATGTCCTGTCAAGAAAACTGAAATTGTTATTAGTAGGTACCTGAAAAAGAAAGAAAAAAAGTTAGTTGGTGAACTCCTGTAGGCTATAGGGAGCAATTTCTAACAGACGATTTTTTAAGTACAACTTAAAATCTTTGTAGTTCATACTTTTATTAGCATTATTTATTTTGTTATAAATTTTAATACCTTTTAACAAAATTGATTCCCCAAAAATCGATAATCTGGAGTGTATTAAATCTTTTGCATTCCTCGTGTTGTAAGAATGTGCCTTTGTAGGTAAGAGATGTTTGTTTTTATGAATGAGGAGGCACACATCTAATATTACCTGACCATATAATGTTAATATTTGTTTATCAATAAAATACTCTTTGCAATGAGCTATGTCCTCAAGACCATAGACAGCACGAAGAGCTTTTTTTTTTTGAAGAATGAATATTTCCTGAGTTTGATGAGAAGGTCCCCAGAAAGCAATACCGTAACTCATGATTGAGTGAAAATATGAAAAGTAGGTGATGCGAGCTGAATGTTCTCCGATTTAAACTTAAACCGAAAGTGTAATTTCTTCCAATCCATTTATGACTTGCTAGCTTTCCACGAGGAAAAGTAAATTATAATTGTTGGTCTAACCGTGTTGTTTGTATTTCTAGGTGGAGACATGCCCAAATCTCCAATGTTAAAGTCAAAAGATAAGAAAGCCACAGCTGGTTGTTCGTCCAGTAGCTCTGACAACTGTAAACCTGGTGGTTCTGGATTGAGTAGTTCTCCCTCCAAATCGGATGCTACAGCTGAATCTTCATCTAGTTCCTCTTCGGGAGTTG
>CM022882.1:20462891-20483025 GCA_012654025.1 Pachypsylla venusta
AATGCGTGTTGAAGTCTGCGCAAGGTTAGGCTGGGTCGCAGACCCAGCCTAAACTCAGCAGACTTCAACACGCATTTTATTTTTTTTGGAACCTAACCCAATACTACTCCCAACACGTTCTACGCAGCTTAACAACCGGTTACTAATCCCCATGTTCTTCCTAGGTTAACAAACGTGTAGGTAATATGTAATCTATGTGTATGCTCTGATCGCGTTTAAAAGGTTGCACCTAGGTGATATGATTATTAATGTGGGAGTCATATTTATTATCATTTTTTTCTCTCATCTTCTAGAAACGAAGTTCGGGTACTCAGCTAGTTTAATATGTGCGGGCGAAGCCTTGATCGGTGATGGGGATTGTAGTTTCTTATGTATGGCATATTTATACCAACCATTCAATGGGTTGGTTGGAGGTGTAGTTCAAATTCAGCCAATCCATGGAATTTCATCCTCATTAATTTGAGATACTTACCACTATTGGAGGACATGGAAGGGGTCGGGATTATCAACATCAAGGCCGGCGATCTCAGAGTAGCATAATACCCAACCCTTCCACCATCATCACTTTCAGTGATGGACACTTGTGTCACCATCATAATCATTATTGGACAACAGACATTGAAGGGGTCGGGATTATCAACATCTAGTCCTGTGTCCTCAGAGTAACATAATATGCTACCCAAACCTTTCACCACCGTCACTCATCAATGAATCAAGGTCGCAATATTCATATGGCACTGTAGATAACTGTCTAGGCCCCCCCCCCCATTGGTTAGGGAAAGCACGCACCGAGAAAAACTATTTTATGGTTTGGGACATATCTACCTAATGAAATTAGAAAAAATGTATTTTAGGAATTTAGCAAAGGGGGGCCGACATATGCATTCCCTAGGGACCCCAACATAGCTAATCCGGGCCTGATGTCATCAATTGATTATGATTTTTAAGGGGGACCGACAATTGCATTCCCTAGTAACCGCAACATGGCTAATCCGGACCTGATGTTATCAATTTATTATGATTTTTAAGGGGGCCAAGAATTGCAGTTCCTAGGGGCCCCGACATGGCTTATCCGGTTCTGCCATCAATTGATTTTGATTTTTAAGGGATCCCGTGAATTGCATTCTCTAGGGACCCCAACATAGCTAATCCGGGCCTGATGTCATCAATTGATTATGATTTTTAAGGGGGAGGACTGACAATTGCATTCCTCAGTAACCCCAACATGGCTAATCTGGACCTGATGTTATCAATTGATTTTGATTTTTAAGGGGGCCAAGAATTGCAGTTCCTAGGGTCCCCGACATGGCTTATCCAGTCCTGCCATCAATTGATTTTGATTTTTAAGGGATCCCGTGAATTGCATTCTCTAGGGACCCCAACATAGCTAATCCGGGCCTGATGTCATCAATTGAGTATGATTTTTAAGGGGGACCGACAATTGCATTCCCCAGTAACCCCAACATGGCTAATCCGGACCTGATGTTATCAATTGATTTTGATTTTTAAGGGGGCCAAGAATTGCAGTTCCTAGGGCCCCGACATGGCTTATCCGGTCCTGCCATCAATTGATTTTGATTTTTAAGGGGGCCAAGAATTGCAGTTCCTAGGGGCCCCGACATGGCTTATCCGGTCCAGCCATCAATTGATTTTGATTTTTAAGGGGTCCCGTGAATTGCATTCTCTAGGGACCCCAACATAGCTAATCCGGGCCTGATGTCATCAATTGATTATGATTTTTAAGGGGGACCGACAATTGCATTCCCCAGTAATCCCAACATGGCTAATCCAGACCTGATGTTATCAATTTATTATGATTTTTAAGGGGGCCAAGAATTGCAGTTCCTAGGAGCCCCGACATGGCTTATCCGGTCCTGCCATCAATTGATTTTGATTTTTAAGGGGGCCAAGAATTCCAGTTCCTAGGGGCCCCGACAAGGCTTATCCGGTCCTGCCATCAATTGATTTTGATTTTTAAGGGGTCCCGTGAATTGCATTCTCTAGGGGCCCCACACATGGGTCATCCGGTCTTGCCGTTATTGATTTTGATTTTTTAAATATAGACATTAGCTTTTTTTCTTCTATAGGATAAGGAATGTAAAGAAGAAAACGAAAAGGCCACAACTTTCTCCAAATTCCAAAGAGTTTTCTGTATATAGTGAGACATTTCCAATTTTAAATCGAAAACATTGGTCAGCCCAAGGTCAATTTTTGATCATGTATCTCAAAATCGAAGATCACTTGAATGGCTACCCGTCGAAAAAAGACTCGAGCAACAGACATTGTGTCTATTATGACGCATTCTGAATGAGGAGTCATCACCATATCTCCATTCATCATTTTCCTCATTACATCAGTTTCATCATCACAACACTCGCTCTCATCTCCACACAACAACACATGGCTTATCCGGTCCTGCCATCAATTGATTTTGATTTTTAAGAGGGCCAAGAATTGCAGTTCCTAGGGTCCCCGACATGGCTTATCCAGTGACTGCAATTATCACTGCGATCTTTATTATTATTGTACTGGCTGCAGGTCTCTATTGAGATTGCAATTATCACTGCGACCTTTATTTATATCTGTTGTGACTTGTGACCAGCGGCGGGGGGTTAGATTCGAACCAACAGCCACCTGGTTACGAATCTATCACCTAAACCAACTGAGATACTGAGGCTCTAATGTTGCAGTTACGTTAAACCAGAAAAAAAAAAAAAATCTTTTTCCAGACATCCTGTCTATCGACATTGTGTGTTTTTGTAAATTAATATTGAATGAACTTTCCTGTTACACGCTGTATCGTAGTATTTATGTCAAAGTTATATGGAGGTGATGGGGGGGGGGGGGTCACAATAAAATATTTGCCAACATTTCTAAAAGAAAGAAGCAATAAATTCTATTTGCCCTGACAATCTTGTTTCTTTATTTTTTCGACTTTTCAGTTTACTGGTGTGCTTTTTAATAGAATTCCGTATAGAAAATTTTAACGAGTAGAGTTGTGTATCTTATTTTGTTTCTGAAAATAATGCCACGATGAAAATAAAGGCTCCATCATTTTTGTTACGTATTATAGATCCCTTGTAATGTAACCACCGAGGGGAGCAAGCCAGATTTATTAGGTGACGATCCTATGCTCGTGTCAATACAAAAGATGTTCGAAAAGGCATCCAGCCTTTTAAAAAATAACTATGTTTCACACAAATGATGAAAAGTGATCAGCAAATTGTAGTTACTACGCATTGATACAATGAGAAGAAAGCGAAGGTTAACTTGGACAGCTAAAGAGAGTAGCACTGAACAGAGGGTTGTGGCATGGTAGACTTAAGGAAAGCAACGTCGACCCAGAATAAAATTGAGAATGGTGTATAGTTAAAGAAAAATTTAGATCAATCGTCACTGGTAACACGGTGAGGTTTCGTTGGCAAAGTGGTCGATGTCGCAAAGAGTACACTCTAATAATAATAATAATAATACTGCTTATTTATACTGCTCGAATGAGACTAACGAGTCCCTTTACCCCAGCAGTAAGCTTGTACTATTATTGTGGTCAAATTCTCAATTAATTGAGAGGATAAAATCCTACCTCGGCTGGGATTCGAACCCGCGACCTCCTGATTACCAGGCGAGCGCTTGACCACTGAGCTACCAAGGCAGTGGTTCCCAAACATTTTGACACCGCGACCCCTTTTCTTGAAATGAAAGCCTCAAACGCCCCCTCCCCTTTACAGTATAAATTATAAATGGGTATGGGTGTTGCTGAATGCTAATATCGCATTCAAATTGCTGAATGCTATCTAATTCAGAACGCTAATGTGTTGTTCAATGCTATATCATTCAAAACGTTAATGTGTTGCTGAATGCTATCTTATTCAAAACGCTAATGTGTTGTTGATTGCTATCTCATTCAAAATGCTAATGTGTTGCTGAATGCTATCTCATTCAAAACGCTAATGTGTTGCTGAATGCATCTCATTCAAAATACTAATGTGTTGCTGAATGCTATCTCATTCAAAACGCTAATATGTTGCTAATGTGTTGCTGAATGCTGTCTCATTCAAAACGCTAATATGTTGCTGAATGCTATCTCATTCAAATTTTCTAAACATAATTTTCAATATTTTTTTTTTTCCTTAATTTGGCTTAACGTCTCTTTAACATCCTTTGTAAAAGAATTGTGTATATATTTTAACTAAATGATAATAATTCAACTGGTCTCGCGCCCCCCTTGGCTTGCCTTTACGCCCCCCCCCTGTAGCTCCGCTCCTAACTAGTGGGTATCACACTAACTTTGCACGCGGAAATATCGCGTTCGAATTCTAGCGGAACGGAATTTTTTTTCGAAACTGTGCTTGATTCTTTTTTCGAAACTGTGCTTGAACTGTGGTTGTTCAGGGTGCACACAGCCTCGTGAGGACAATTGATCAGCTACTTTAATGTGAGTAGCGACAAGTGGCGGCATTACATGAACATAGAAATATATAGTGCAGTTTTAATTTACGGTAGTGGCCCTTGTAATGCTGTGATACCCACAAATCTAGGTTATCAGAATGCAATTTAATGCGTTAACGCAAATATTAACCCATTTACATTTTTTTTAAACAACAGTATAAATGCAAAATTATCTATAAAATGCATTTAATCGGCGGCAGGCGCTTCGTATCATCAGAACCCAAGGTTCAACTTAATCACTGGGTTTGAACAATACGGAAGGTTCTATTATTTTCCCCTGCTTACTGTAGCCTGACTGACACACTGAACAAATCGTTTGGTTCTGAAAGTCCAATATGAATGACAGGATAATTGTTACCTATGTACATCAGAATCACGCAGTGTCTAGACCAAATCTATCTCTGGTGAAGATACCTAAAGTACCTACACAGAATCATTATGACAGTCTGCATAGATTTGTAACGACCATCCACTAAAGAAAGCAGCGTCTTGTCTGACTAAAAAGTTAGTTCACATCCAGGAGGAGAATCCTGGGCAATGGTATACAGGGTTTCCCAAAAGTCCGAGGTCCGAGACCGCCTGAATATTTTTTAAACAGCTTTATGTGGAGTTTTGAAATTTTGCATGGTATTATATCCGAAAATAAACCACCTTTGTGAGCACTCGACGATTGTTTCAAATTCAAGTATTTCTTATAATTGAAACGGTAAGTGATTGTGATTTTTTCGTTAATTTTTTTATTGTTTATGTATAAAAAACGTTGAATTATTGTGCGTAAAATGTGATCAGTGCCGGAAGGAAGAAGACCTTCAAAATTGACCCCTGCGCACCACGGTTGGGGAACCGTGCGCATTTGACTTTTGTTGGAAAACAAAAAATAAAATAAATAAATCTGTGCAATATAACAATCTTCGGCCTTGTTCATTAGTTAGCCAACAATATTTGAGTTTCATTTCTACAGTTTTTAACTTTCTGAGTCTAACAGTAAGAATTCTACAACGTTTCTCGCTTAGGTGCGCACAATTCCCCCACCTTCCCCTATATACATTATCACCAATATACAGGATGTTTGCTTATAAAATGTGACTCTTTAATATGATGGGAAGCTGAGAACCAATGGTACATTATTTAAGAAATACGTTAGTCATTTTTTCCAAATTTTATCATTTTTTCGACTTCTAAATTAATGTCGACCAGGAATATTATTACTGGTCAGATTGCACCAAATTTGTTACAACAGACTTTTTCCTCATTCTGTTCGAAACTTTCATACACGAGAAATTCTTATTGAAGTGAATAGAGCATCAGCTCTAATATTGTGATTCTGATGTAAAAATCCTGTATATAGAATATTGTGATTCTGAATGCAGGAACTCAGCGTCCAAAAGAAAAAGGACGAAGAACAGCTCCTATCCTCCCCACGCCTAGACCAACAGAGAGATGAACCCCTCCCATCTACTTCTGTAGCCTGTCCCGCTTCGTCTAGTGATATGCGAACCAATGTCCGAATGAATATTCCTGTATTTGGCGGGACATCATTGTGGCCAGTATTCAAGAGGCAGTTCAAGACTGCTTGTGTCGTCAATCAGTGGGGAGCCACTGAAAAAGCATCTGCGCTTGTGTTAGCGCTTCGGGGTGCGGCAGCTGAACTTCTTCAGAATCTTCCTGTAGATAGACAGATGGACTATGATTCTATTAAATACTAATAAGGTTTGGCTTTTGAAATGTTCATAAAAAGTTTCAAATGAATTGTGCCAAAATTTTGGAATGATGACAAATAGTGTGTTACGACCTTTAGCCAGACAAAGCATAGCTCAGTTATAAGTCAGTAACAAATTGGACATTCGAGACTCCAATCGCTCGAAACAAATCAGTTACTCAAATGAATCTCAGCCAGCCTGGGTTGGACCGGGAATAGTTAGCATAACGAAGGCAAGAGATTCAGTAGACGTTGCTTAACTCCAGTGATCCTACGAGAACTGTGGTGTATTCAACGTGCCACTGGCGATGGCTAATATTGAGTTTGATAATTGCATCANAAGTTTCCAGCGAATGGAGGGTAAAACCCCCCATCTTGAATGACCAATAGATGTTAAAGAGACGTTAATCCAAATTAAAAAAAAATAATGGCATCAACAATAATAAACCACCAATCCTAAAAAACAAAATTAGACAATAGGTAATGAACATAAATTACGAACAATTTAACAAAAAACAGAAACAACAAAGAATGTAAAAAAAACCAACGCCAGACAATGAAAGCAATACGTTGACTTTATGACTATACACAGGAGACCTATCTCACAAAGAACACCGAAATCCAAAAACAACAAAACCTCAATACTCATAAATTAAAAAAAAAACAATCAAATTTATAAAAACCCGCAAAAAAAGAAGCATTTATTTTACAAAATGCCTTTTTTTTCGAAAGAGATTATAAAGAAACCTAAAGTAGCGGTACTTTGGACCAATTGGTTATTTTTTTATTGCAAAAAAATTAACTGAAACGTCCTTGCAAACCAAATAGATTGGCAAATATATAAGATCAAGGCAAAGGTAGGAATAAGGATAGAATTAACCGCAAATGCGTTAGGAATGGGTACTCACAAATCTTACTCGAAAAGAAGAGGGGTCTGGTTTTAACTTCACTATTTGGTTTTTATATGTTTGAGTATTAATGAAAGGAAAAATAGGTCATTTTTGGTTTATTGTTTTCAATAATGAACCTTTGGAATCGTCAGGAAAAAAAAATACCCCCCCTCAAAATTTGATATTATACCAAGGTACTTTTTGCTAAATGTCTCTTTAACATCTATTGGTCATTTGAGATGAGGGTTTTACCTTCCATTCGCTAGAAACTTACAAACCAACTATTCACCGCCGGACGTTGCTAAGTGTGAGTGATCTAACAGAAACTATTGTATTCAACGTGGCAAAATTCATTCAAAATTACCGACGCTCGAGGGAGCCGTACCGTCTTCGAAATTTTTTGGCTTCACCGGCATACCGCTGTAGAGGTCTTTTATTATAGGGGACTTTATGAATTTATAAGTCTCTCTTATCATTGGGGATTTTCAACAAAATATCACCGGAAGGCCTGATGATTGGATCCTCAAGGATACACGTTCAACTAATGATATTAATCTGGGCTTAATAGGCAAACCTTAGCCCTTACAAGAAATAATAATAATAAGCCAATTATTATTATTTCTTCAAAATTGTATACCATCAGCTCCGGTGTACTCTACCTGTGAGGATATCACTCTCAGGAGTTTTACCTTTATTCGCTGGAATCTTACAATCCAGCTACCTACATTGACCTCACCCAGCCTGAGTTGAGCCGGGAATAGTCAGCATCACGAGAAAATGAACCTAGGCGGTCACCCACGTAGTAAAATCTCGCTGGACGTTCCTTAACTTCAGTGATCTAACGGAACTGATGTATTTAAGGTGCCATAGACGCTGGCTTACGATTTATTTTAAATCCACTACTACACAAAACTAATAAAGATTATACGCATTAGGTTTGAGAAAGCACACCGAAAATCAGATCATTATGTGATGCAGAGGAGAGAGGACCCCACAGACGAAATAGTAATTATCTTTGGTACTAGCAGTCAATATGGGCATAACCTGGTGGAGCTGGAGTCCCATTAGGGCATTCAGTCAATTTAATATAAGGGTCACCTGATGTGTGGAATGGTATGCCATTGAACCAGAGGGGAACTTATAATTAGCAGTTAGGACGACGCGTCGACACATTCCTAATTAACCTGAACCTATTCAAGTGCTATATATTATCGCAAATGTCTAACCGAATTGGTTAAATTTTGGGATGGGTATCAGTTTATGGTTTGGTGGTAAGACGCTCTGATTTGTAAACAGTAGAAAGTGGATTCAAACTCAGTCAACCCATGAAATTTTATCCTCATGAATTTAAATTATTCATCACATAATAACACCGAAATTTTTTATTACTACACGATTAATCGAACACAGTCGATGTTTCTTGAAAATAATCGATTATTTTATCGATTTAATTATGCTCTGGAAATATAAATAAGGACTATTATTACTACACGATTAATCGAAACAGTAGATCAGTGGATGTTTCTTGAAAATAATCGATTATTTTATCCATTTTATTATGTTCTGGCATCGTCGACACATTCCTAATTAACCTGGACCTATTCAAGTGCTATATATTATCGCAAATGTCTAACCGAATTGGTTAAATTTTGGGATGGGTATCGGTTTATGGTTTGGTGGTAAGACGCTCTGATTTGTAAACAGTAGAACGTGGATTCAAACTCAGTCAACCCATGGAATTTTATCCTCATGAATTTAAATTATTTATCACATAATAACACCGAAAACGTAAAAGACTGTGACGGTAAAGGAACTCTTTAGTCTGATTTGGGCAGTATAAATAGGGACTATTATACTATGCCAGAGCACGATTAATCGAAACAGTCGATGTATCTTGAAAATAATCGATTATTTTATCCATTTTATTATGTTCTGGCAGTATAAATAAGTATTATTATACTGCCAGAGCTCTTTAGGACTCTTGATAGAAGCCTTGTTTGAGTGCCTCCCTTGACTATATTGCTGTGTATTGTTTCTCCCGGCTATCCAAGTTGTGATTGTTTCATTGGTCACTGCTCATGGTGCACATCCACTGGTCATTCCTCGGGATCGTTAGGACTCCTTGGTGAATACTCATGTCAGATGTCTTTAGTGATGGGATTTTCGACTCACGTAGGTGAATCGACATGACTCGACTCACCAATATGTGTCGACTCTCGATCTTGACTCTCATCGAGTGAAAATTTTCAAAAATACCATATTTGATCAGAAAGACATAATAAAACCAATTGACAAAAGGGGCATCTACCAAATAAACTTCTCCAACTTCGGTGAATACATTAAAAAGACATCACAATCAAACGTCACCAGAATAGAAGAACATATTTTCCTTCAGTAAACAACAAACACCCGGAAAAATATTTCTCCCTTTATTATCTTTATCAATCAACAAAAAAAAAAGCTACTCGTAAGTCGACTCTTTGAAGAGTCGACTCATTTCAAAGAGATGATTCGACCCGTGAGTGAGTCGAGTCGTTAATCGACTCATGACTCGACTCGTGGATACTAGCCCATCTCTAGATGTCTTATAACGGAGTGGCTCTCTTCACTGTATTGCTTCTCCCGGATATCCTGGATGTTATTTAGTCAGATAGACACAACTTTTGTCATGAATGTTTTCCATTAACTTTTATTGCCATGGAGGGGAGCACTAATAGTGTCCGTATTGGAAAAACTATGTAGGGAATAATTAACTTGCTTCCTCAAACATTTTAAGGAAGTGTGAGAATACATTTTGTGATGGGCAAATGACGAGTGAAATCTCAGCTGGTTTTGTATTGAGCGCCGTTCTCAGAGTAGCAATAATGTGCTACCCAATACTTCCACATCTATCACAACCCCCGTAGCTCAATGGTCACAACGTCTGCCTGGTAATCCAGGGGTTGCGATTTCGAAACTCTCATATTCTTGAGAATTTCTAGGGGGGGCAGCTGCCCCCACCTGCCCCCCCTTCCTACGCCCATGGTGTTTCTTGAAAATGCGTTTTTGAGCACTGTCAATAAGTGTCACGTTAAGTAAGACCCATGTCAGCATCTTCTAAGGATCAATGCAAGACTAAAATAAAAATATTAAGCCTTCTGTTACTGGTCCAATGAGACTGTAAAGTCACTTTACCAGAGCTGTTGTTTCAGATCTACTATTAATCATTAGCCCCAGTAGCAGTCAGCAGTCAACGTGCTATAGTTGAATACACCAGTTCCCGATCGATCACTGAAGTTTGATACTCTAGAGTCTAGAGAGAGGGAGGGAGACAGACAGACAAAATAGAGTGAGCATTGTGCAACGTATCATCGCCCCTCAATACAATGTTTCGACTTTCTATTAAAACAGCTCTGCAGCTGGATTTTTTTTTCTATTTTGTACTAAGTACAAGAAGGTGATTTAATAGTTTTTATATTTCCGCATTTTCCGGCTTTTTATTCCTTTTTTTTTATTCAAGTTAGTACTTTTTGTAAAAAAATAAACCTCCTTATTTATAAGAAAAAAGAAAATCAGAATAACTCTTCAAGAAATTTGTAAATTTTATTGATTTGCCTGGTAGTCAAAATTTGAATTTAATTTTGTCAGATTGAAATTAGATTTGACAATTAGATCACCGAAAATCAAATCCAAAACTAACGTTTTATTTGTCATGGTGCCAAATTTTGTCATTATTTGACTACCTACAGTACCAAACAGTGTGATCGGCAAATATATTCCTTATTTGATTGCTTTGGTATCAAACACAAAAGTGACCCAAATTTTGTCTAAATATTCTGATAGTGTTTAAACGCATGACAAACACGTTTGTCATGTTTGTGCGTTCTTGAAAACTATTTCATTAATCTTACCTTTAGAAAATATTTCTGAGGCGTCTGTGGACACCCACGTTCGCAATTATCGAAAACACACAAGTGAAGAAAAACTAAATTAAGTTTCAATCAGAAATCGTATTGAAAAAATAGAAAATATGAAAATTATGATTATTTAATACATATAAATATCTGGTTGCTATGGTATAATTATTATTATTATTTTTTCTAACTACTCATTCAACGACTCGCAAGACGAGACTGAATGAAATACACAACAAAATTTTAAAGTAAATAATTTTGTATGAATGTCTCAGCAAATAGTGTAATAGGGGCACCAATAAAAACCTAACACACAAATTCAACAAATATACATCAAATAAATTGTGATCAAATAAACAAAATTTTAGAATCATGACAAATAGTGTGATAAAGACTTAATTGAAATAATATCTTCAAATATATCAAAGGCTGACAAATCTAATTGAAATAATATTTATATTCACCAAATAGCATCGAGAACAGCCGAAGTATTTTTGGTTTTTAAAAAACACCTTTGAGCAAATGAATGGAAATTTTTCCCAGAAGCGCCGTCGGTATTAGATATGGAAAAGTTCAGAGGTTACAAATGCAAAGCATGGGACGCAGCTGTACGAGGGAAGCTTCTACAATTCAGAAGAACGTACTTCACATTGAAGTATAGGAAATTAAAAAGTACTATTTTGACAATTAACAGAAACTCAGGCGCCTCCACTAATATTGATTCACAGTATCCTTTGCAATCTCCCAAGTTGTATGGGAGCTCAGGCGTTTCATAAAAACTGCTAAAATTGTTAAGAGGGCTGAAACATATCAATACGTCATTTGTCAGGAGCTCAGGCGCTCCACTAATATTTATTCACAGTATCCTTTGCAATCTCCCAAGTTGTTTGGGAGCTCAGGCGTTTCATAAAAACTGCTAAAATTGTTAAGAGGGCTGAAACATATCAATACGTCATTTATCAGGAGCTCAGGCGTCTCCACTAATATTTATTCACAGTATCCTTTGCAATCTCCCAAGTAGTTTGGGAGCTCAGACGTTTCATAAAAACTGCTAAAATTTATTAAGGAAGCTGAAACATATCAATACATCATTTGTCAGGAGCTCAGACGTCTCCACTAATACTTATTCACAGTATCCTTTGCAAACTCCAAAGTTGTTTGGGAGCTCAGGCGTTTCATAAAAACTGCTAAAATTGTTAAGAGGGCTGAAACATATCAATACGTCATTTGTCAGGAGCTCAGACATCTCCACTAATATTTATTCACAGTATCCTTTGCAATCTCCCAAGTTGTTTGGGTGCTGAGGCGTTTCAAGAAACTGCTAAATTATTAAGGAAGCTGAAACATATCAGTAAATCATTTGTGAGGAGCTCAGACATCTCCACTAATATTGATTCACACTATTCCCTTTAATCGCCTCAAAATTTAAAAATGTATTTTGTGTAATTATGTCACAATTTTTGTGAACATAATAGCATCAGTTTTTCTCAACAATCACTCCAATATCACTAAGCATAAGCTACACTTTAACAATACTCTTTGATAACAACCTAAGCTACACCTTAAAATGCTACCATTTGTCGCTATTACTATAGCTACTAAATTGTCCTCAGGAGCCTGAGTTACCCCAAACACAAACAGACCAAATAGATTTTTTTTAAAAAATCTTTATTACATGTTTGACTCGTCCAGGAATCGAACCCGGAATCTCATTGGTGAAAGCCGAGTGTGATGCGCACTCTGCCACGGTTACCACCTCAAAGTACATCAAGGTTTCCAATCTACTGACACTGTGTTCTTATGTTTAGAGGTGTGAGGTAGTCTCTCGTGTGAACATCATTAATTATAATTCTAGCACTCGCTACCAGCATTGTTACATCTATTTGTCTAAACCAATTTTCTGGTTTAACTATTAACTAGTTGGTAAATTGATGATGTGAGCCACATGCTAGGTGTTGAGGTGTTTGGATCTAATGATTAATGAAGTTATGACAACCAAACCAACACCAGATTGTGTCCACATAGTGGTAATAATATAGCAACTGGTTTCAATTGGAAGGAGTGTTTTGGAGGGTGGAGGAATAGTGTGTTCCTATGTTGGGTCTATTGTGGGAGGTTTGGATCTAATGATTAATGAGGTTATGACAACCAAACCAACACCAGATTGTGTCCACATAATGGTATTGATATAGCTACTGGTTTCAATTGAAGCAGTGTTTGTGGAGGATGGAGGAATAGTGTGTCCCTATGTTGAGCTGATTGTGAGGGGTTTGGATCTAATGATTAAGGAAGTTATGAAAACCAAACCAACACAGATTGTGTCCACTTAGTGGTATTGATATAGCAACTGGTTTCAAAAAACACTGTTTATATTTATTTATAACGAAACTAGTTTCGAATCATTCGATTCATCATCAGTCTAGTCGAGTCGAAGGATGTTTGAATGAGAAGTATTCAATACTCAGTCATCCTAAATCATTCGAATCGACTGATGATGAATCGAATGATTCGAAACTAATTTCTTCATAAATAATTTTAAATAGGTAGTGTTTTTGGTGTTTTGTATTAAATTAATTTATTTTAATAGTAAATATTTTTTAACACTTCTTATAATTGTCATATTATTCAAAGATTTACTTCATTTTCCTCAGAATCACCCTCTAAACACAACTTGACTAAGTAGAAAAATCTCAAAATTTTGTGATCCAAATATATTATGGGGAGTAATCAATGTGAAGTTTTGGGATGAGGTGACATTAAACCCAATTTCAACAGTATAATCATATTCTGTATATAGGGGAACAAAGATGTTCCCTTTGAAAGAGCCATTAACTCAAGCCATTAAGCTAAGTAACGTCTAGCGAGGTCTTACTAAATAGGTGACCACGTAGTTTCGCGCCTCGTGATGTTGGCTATTTTCGGTCCAACTCAGGCTTGTTGAGGTCAATGTGGGTAGCTGGTTTGTATATTTCCAGCGAATGGAATATTACCCCCCCCCCCGTCTCTAATAACCAATATAATATGTTAGAAAAAAATCACTGCAAATTTTATATTTTTGTTTGACACTTCAGGTCAGTGTACGCCCAACCTGAGAAAATAACCTCACCTCTCGGGTTGGGGATAAAAATTAAGAAAATATATAATTCGATTGGGATAACTTTTGTATGAAAAAAATCTGGAGTGAACATCACACGACTTTCCTTATCTATAAAAGAAGAAGAAAGTATTGTAATGGGCTGAAATTTTCGATGTCGAGTTTTCAATGTCAAAACACGTTTCGAATCTATATTAAAATTCTAGCTAAGTTGCATTTTTCAATTTCTTGTATGAAATTGATATGAATTGGCACCAAATTTCAAGTTCTAGATCTTTCCATTCTGGTTTTGGGCGGAATCGCCAAAAAGTGGCCTTCAACCGCTAATTGGCGGCCAACAATATATATCACTTCAACCTAAGTTGTATTTTTCAATTTCTCGTATAAAATTGATATGAATAGGCAGCAAGTTTAAAGTTCTAGCTATTATCGTTCTCATTTTAAGCACGATATGCGAAAACCGCTAAAAAGCGGCATAAAACCGCCAAAGGTATACTCGATTTTCGCCGAAAGCTTATTTTACTGTTCATGGCACAAAACTGACATACATACCAAAATTTCAAGTCTCTACCCCTTGCCGTTCTTGAGATATCTTGTTCACAAACAGACAGACAAACAGACACACTGACCAATGGCTGAACCTCGAGATTTGGGCTCTGGGGACCACAAAACGTGTTTTGGCATTGAAAACTCGACATCGAAAATTTCAGCCCATTATAATACGTTCCTTTTTATAGGATAAGGAAAGTAAACAACATCAAGGGAAATTCCATCTTCGGTGACCCTACATTTCTGCCTTCACCTATTATAGATTACAAGAACTTTACGCCTGCAGAACCTAACCACTCGAAAACAGGGAAATTCCATCTTCGGTGACCCTACATTTCTGCCTTCACCTATTATAGATTACAAGAACTTTACGCCTGCAGAACCTAACCACTCGAAAGAAAACTGGCAACATTAGAGAAACTAAAAACATACACAACATTGGAAGGAGAATAAAACAATTTGAAGTGGGCGTGTCTTTTCTTAGGGGAAATGTATCTCTAAGTACGCATGAATATAAAAAACTTAACAGGGATTTATGTCTTTTCTAAAAGGGGGAGAAATTTAGAAAGAAGAAGAAGGTTGAAACAGTGCAGCAATAATGATGTGCAGTGGAGGAGTCGCGATGAACGATTGTCAAATGGATACGCCACGCTGCGTTTGCACATTGTTTGGATAAAAAGTTGAAAAATCCAACTGGGCCGGGCTACCGTTAAGCTGGCCCGGCCCACAAAAAAGTCTATAATTTCGAGAACTTTAACGGTACAAACGAAAATATTTTGGTACAAATCGGTACAAACGTAGTACAAACGATAGCACTCACCAAAACACCGAAATTCCACCATGGGCGAGCCAACTTAATGGACCTTCGGACTGTATAACTGGGGGCAAATAAATAGTTGGCCGAACAATCCGAAATTCTACCGTTGGCGGGCAAACTAAATGGACCTTCGGACTGTATAACTGGGGGCAAATAAATAGTTGGCCGAACAATCTAGTTTTAACACGATAATATTCCTTTTGTTTGTCGATTTGTAGCCCGATACCTTTCAAAGGCCATATCCTATTTTGATGAAACTTTAAATGAACATTTATTATATTTTCATTNTTTTTTTTTTTTTTTTTTTTTTTTTTTTTTTTTTTTTTTTTTTTTTTATAAAAGTTATGCCCCGGAACCGCTTTCGCATTACTTCAGGGCATATATTTTCATACCTAAGGTGGATAAGTTGATAAAGGTGGTGATATCACACTATTTGTAATAATTCCAAAATTTTGGCACAATTTATTTGGGCCAAAATTTGGTATATTTGTTGAGTTTGTATGTTTGATATATTATTTGTGCCCCTATCACTCTATTTGATGAGACTTTCAGACAAAATTATTTATTTTCAAATTTTGTTGTGTATTATACCATAGCAACCAGATATATTATCTGTAATAAATATAATTTTGATATTTTGTATTTTTCCAATACGATTTCTGATCGAAAGTTAATTTAGTTTTTCTTCACTTGTGTATTTTCGATAATTGAGGACTTCTGGGCGTCTACAGACGCCTCAGAAATATTTTTTAAAGTTCAAATTATTGAATTAGTTTTCAAAATCGATTAAACGTAACAAACGAGTTTGTCATGCGTTTAAATTCTTATCAGACTATTTAGACAAATTTTTGGCCACTTTTGTGTTTGATATCAAAGCAATTAAGTAGCGAATTAAATCAAATATATTTGCCGATCACACTGTTTGGTACTGTTTGAAGTCGTAAAAAATGGAAATCAAAGTGTTGGAATATGTTAATTTTTTTTTTTTTTTAATTTACTTTTACGTCCCTTTAACATCTATTGGTCATTCAAGACGGGGGTTTTACCCCCCATTCGCTGGAAACTTGCAAACCAGCTACCCACATTAACCTCACCCAGCCTGGGTTGGACCGGAAAAAGAGCCAACGATACGTGGTGTTCCCAAGCAGTCACCCATACAAGTACTGACTACGCATGACGTTGCTTAACTTCACAGATCTGACGGGAACTGGTGTATTCAACGTGGTATGATCGTTGACTGATATTTCGTTCTAAATATATATATATCCTATTCTTGTGTTTCAGGTATGTCCGGTAATGAAAATAAAATATTTTAGTGCTATCCACATTGAGCTCACCCAGCCTGGGTTGGGCCGAAAAAAAGACAGCATCACAAGGGCGCAAACCCACGCCGACACCCACATGGATGTTTAGATCTAACATACCTCCAACAGTTTCAATCGAGGGGAAATACGTAAGTTTGTTGTTCGCCACTGTTCACAAGAGAATATTACAGCATCACAAGGGCGCAAACCCACGCCGACACCCACATGGATGTTTAGATCTAACATACCTCCAACAGTTTCAATCGAGGGGAAATACGTAAGTTTGTTGTCCGCCACTGTTCACAAGAGAAGAAATATTACCAAAACAAAGATTGAGGGAAATGACTGGGGAGAGTTTGAAATACCGCGGGGCTTGGGGAAGGGGGATTTATTTTGAAATGATAAAGGCTGGAGGGGGGTGATGTATATTTTGGGAAGAAAATAAAATCTCACTTGAAATAAGATGTCAAGAGTTTCTCGTGTTTTGTTTTGACTTTATCAGATAATCTTTACAAGATAGAATAGAGGGGCTTGTGTGCGGTTTCGAATAGCTGATACTTATGTAATTTTAGAGTTAACTCTAGGATTGCCAAGCTCTATTCAGTTGCGTGCATTGCCAAGGGGGGGTACAAAGTACCCGCAAACAAAATAGAGGCTAAAATGATTTTTTTTTTATTACAATAAGTCGCTATTACTTTATTAAAAACTAAAAAAATATAAACTAAATCAATTATNTATCTAGGAAAACTCAGACCGATCTACGACTTGACATGTCTCATGAAGTGCGGGGAAAAATCCACAGTTTCGAAATGAACGGGAGAGAAGTTTTGTATCTAGGAAAACTCAGACCGATCTACGACTTGACATGTCTCATGAAGTGCGGGGGAAAATCCACAGTTTCGAAATGGACGGGAGAGGAGTTTTGTATGTAGGAAAACTCAGACCGATCTACGACTTGACATGTCTCATGAAGTGCGGGGGAAAATCCACAGTTTCGAAATGAACGGGAGAGAAGTTTTGTATCTAGGAAAACTCAGACCGACCTACGACTTGACAAGTCTCATGAAGTGCGGGGGAAAATCCACAGTTTCGAAATGGACGGGAGAGGAGTTTTGTATGTAGGAAAACTCAGACCGATCTACGACTTGACAAGTCTCATGGAGTGCGGGGGAAAATCCACAGTTTCGAAATGAAAGGGAGAGAAGTTTTGTATCTAGGAAAACTCAGACCGATCTACGACTTGACATGTCTCATGAAGTGCGGGGAAAAATCCACAGTTTCGAAATAAACGGGAGAGAAGTTTTGTATCTAGGAAAACTCAGACCGATCTACGACTTGACATGTCTCATGAAGTGCGGGGAAAAATCCACAGTTTCGAAATGAACGGGAGAGAAGTTTTGTATCTAGGAAAACTCAGACCGATCTACGACTTGACATGTCTCATGAAGTGCGGGGGAAAATCCACAGTTTCGAAATGGACGGGAGAGGAGTTTTGTATGTAGGAAAACTCAGACCGATCTACGACTTGACAAGTCTCATGAAGTGCGGGACATGACGCCACGTGAAGAAAACGAAATGAAAGAAAGAATCAGTTAGTTCACACTCCATTAAAATAAATTAAATAATAAATAAATAGATTGTATTGTTGAAATGACAGAATGAGATAGACCCTGTTTGGGTACAAAGGAAAGGTGCGATTCATTGGATTTCAAGCAAATCAAAAGAGAGAAACCGACACGGGGACTTTGGTGTTCGCCCATCTTCCAAAGTGAGAGAACTCGACGATGCCTAAAACTAGAAAGAGGTTTCGAACTCAGAATCTCTTTTTTTTTTTTTTTACGTTATTGGTTGATATGAGTACCAACGATTGGTACAACGTTACATCAGCAGTTCTGTTAGGAGTTATTGTTATATGTATATATATATAAATGATGGCAAGTGGTCTCCCAAAACCACAAAAAACCTTCAGGAAAAATGTCAAACGCATTTTACTTTGCTTCGTAACCCAGCTTTAAAATTTCCCGATTTTTTTTAACTGAAAGGAATTCTGCAGACACCAGAAAGCATGTGCGCGAAGTTGTAATCACCAATGAGTATCTAACTCTGAAACCATAATATTTCTTAACCATAATTTGTTTTAACGTTGACAAATTATCAATATCATTTGTATGTAGGTTTCATTTAAGGAGTTTTTGGGTTTTTGATAAATTTGGTCAGTTCGTCTTTTTATCTTTATCAAGATTACGATATTAGCGTTTGCATCCCTTAAGTAAATTTAAAAGACAATTCGCTCGGTGGTAAGACGTTTCCGATCTCCAGTGCTCCTTCAAGATGACTGACTCTTGTTCGGAGGTTGTACGTTCGAATCCCGCTCGGATTTCCTGACCAATTTTTCTCGTTTCTGAAATGGCATGGGTGTGTAAAGGAGTGTCCGGTAACCGTGCAAAAGGGACCGGGATTGGTTACGATATTTTATATTTATTATTAGGGGGGGGGGCGGGNGGGGGGGGGGGCGGGGGGTAGTTGCGACCCTGATGGTAGTCTCTCATATATGTACATCCTCTTCTTTAACTTCACACTTTCCCAATTCTATTTGGGGTCCTCGCTGCTTTCCTTAATTCTACCAGGCCACAGCCTTCTGTTCTTTGCCTACTCTCTCTAGCTGTTACACTTTCCTGGACAATACCCTTAGCTTGCTCCGCATAGTATGCATAGACATTGCGTAGAAATTCGCCTTTTGCTAATGATCTCTCATCCTTGGTTTGAAGCAGAGTTTTTTTAAATGCTGGATACCCTCTAAATGCTGGATACCCTCCTAACACCAAACCTTCTGGACTTAGGTACGTCAACTAATTAACCCTAGGATTGCCAAGCTCTATTCAATTACGTGCATTGCCAAGGGGGGGGGGGGGGTACAAAGTACCCGCAAAAAAAACAAAGAATAAAATGATTTTTTTATTACAATAAGTCGCTATTATTTTATTATAAACTAAAAAAAATATAAACTAAATCAATTATTATCTTACATAAAAATAAAATTAAATCCCAGAAATAAAATAATGTAAATGAAAATAAAAAAAAATCGCTAGACCCTAGGAAATCTATTCTGAACCAGAACTTTGTCCTTCCTGACATCCCACACAGACAAATGTCTTCTGACAGTGTTTACACACACTTATTTCTTGCATGTGGTACACTAGGTGTGTCCGTGGACAAAAACGGGCGGAGCCATCCGTTTCACCTCGAATTTTCGTGCACCACATAAACTTTAGATTATTGTTCCATTGTTCAGTTAAAACAAGATTTTTTGAGGTAAAAAATGTTTGCAGTTTGTAGGGAGCATAAGGCTATGCTTCGATCCGAAATATATAAGGCTATGATTCGATCCGAATATATATCCATACTAATATTATAAATGCGAAAGTAACTCTGTCTGTCT
>CM022882.1:20532396-20561948 GCA_012654025.1 Pachypsylla venusta
ATACGATATTTTTTGCAAGTGAACAGCAGATATTTTAAGCAACTCGCAAGTTATAGAAAATAAAGGGATATATTTTTTCAAGTGTTTTTCCTTTTTGGGGGAAGAAGAATACTTTTGTAGATATAAAATTAAATTACAAACGAAATATTTTTATGCTTTATTTTCTGTAATTTTTTCGGGGGGCTGTGCCCTTTTGTCCTTAAGGAGCAGCCGCCACTGCATGGAAGCTGATTCTGTACATGATTTTCATAAAATAATGAAAAAATAGCATAATTAATATGATTCTACAGTGGAACATAGATAAAAAAGAATTCAAGGGATATTGTGCTGCTTCCTCCTTAAATAGTTCCAATTTAAAGAAATTTCCTCCTTAAATAGTTCCTGCTTATAAAGTCCATGTGAACACAGGTTGGGAGGAAAAGACAAACTACATCAAATTTTAACAAATTCCTGCTTGTTAGAGGCTTCAGATCGCGAACTCTTGAGTCTCAAGATTTTTCTTTTTAAAAAGGTTTTTGTGTCAAAAATGAAGGGACCAAAACTTTTCTCCAGGTTCCACTGATGTAATTGCATTATGATATTTATGATGGAAATCATTTATTTTACGATGTTACAAAAGGACTCCGAGAATTGCATTGCCTAGGGCACCGGCAAGGTTAATCCGAGCCTGTTCTCGTATCTTTACTTCTTCCAAATCCATCCATTTCGATCAGAGGTTCCCAAACTGGTGGTGGAGGGCGTGAGATCAGTTGAATTGTTATCATTTAGTTAAAATATATGTACACAAGTGTTTTGAANGTAGACAAGATGCCTTGGAAGTAGTGTCAACGTCATCACACTCAGCAAAAATCGTACAGTAGACCTCACTCAAATAATGGGCCGCCACAAGACCTGTGGTTGCGCCAATATGGGCAACTATCTCATCAAAAATATAAAGTAGACAAGATGCCTTGGAAGTGGTGTCAACGACATCACACTCAGCAAACATCGTACAGTAGACAATCAAATAATGGGCCGCCAAAAGACCCCTGGTTGCGCCAATATGGGCAACTATCTCATCAAAAATATAATGTAGACAAGATGCCTTGGAAGTAGTGTCAACGTCATCACACTCAGCAAAAATCGTACAGTAGACCTCACTCAAATAATGGGCCGCCACAAGACCTGTGGTTGCGCCAATATGGGCAACTATCTCATCAAAAATATAAAGTAGACAAGATGCCTTGGAAGTGGTGTCAACGACATCACACTCAGCAAACATCGTACAGTAGACAATCAAATAATGGGCCGCCAAAAGACCTCTGGTTGCGCCAATATGGGCAACTCTCTCATCAAAAATATACAGTAGACAAGATGCCTTGGAAGTAGTGTCAACGTCATCACACTCAGCAAAAATCGTACAGTAGACCTCACTCAAATAATGGGCCGCCACAAGACCTGTGGTTGCGCCAATATGGGCAACTATCTCATCAAAAATATAAAGTAGACAAGATGCCTTGGAAGTGGTGTCAACGACATCACACTCAGCAAACATCGTACAGTAGACAATCAAATAATGGGCCGCCAAAAGACCTCTGGTTGNGTAAAGTTGAGGGGGGCGTGGGAGGCTTCCATTTCAAGAAAGATGGGCGCGGTACCAAAAAGTTTGGGAACCCCTGATTTAGGCGTTCCTAATAGAAGATAATATGTTTCACTTGATAACGAGTCCCATCAAACAACAACAGTCTGCAGACTTTAATTCATTTTGGTAATATAAAACCTTAATTAAATTGATTGCAATTTTTATTGAATGAGATTTCTGGCGACCAAAAAATATTTACAGTTTATTTCAGCAGCCTGCAGGGTATAGTGCAGAACTTGATTGAGCTCTTGTTTTGATCATTTTTATTTCGTTTGTTGGAAGGACGTATCCAGGGGGAGGGGTCTATGGGGTCCAGCCCCCCCCCCGAAATTTCATTATTTTTATGCATGACTTACCTATGTAATATTGTAAGGTGTAACTCACCACCACCACCAGCACCAACAACAATAGCAGCGGTAACAACGAAAACGACAACAACAATAACAGCAAAAACAACAAAAACAACGACAACAACAGCAATAACAAGAACAACAACAAAAACAACGACAACAACAACAATAACAAGAACAACAACAAAAACAACGACAACAATAACAACAACAGCAATAACAAGAACAACAACAAAAAAAACGACAACAATAACAAGAACAGCAATAACAAGAACAACAACAAAAACAAAGACAACAACAACAGCAATAACAAGAACAACAACAAAAACAACGACAACAACAACAGCAATAACAAGAACAACAACAAAAACAACGACAACAACAACAGCAATAACAGCAAAAACAACAAAAACAACGACAACAACAGCACTAACAAGAACAACAACAAAAACAACGACAACAACAACAGCAATAACAAGAACAACAACAAAAACAACGACAACAACAACAGCAATAACAAGAACAACAACAAAAACAACGACAACAACAACAATAACAAAAACAACGACAACAACAACGACAACAACAACAGCAGCAATAACAAGAACAAGAACAAAAACAACAACAACAACAGCAATAACAAGAACAACAACAAAAACAACGACAACAATAACAACAACAGCAATAACAAGAACAACAACAAAAACAACGACAACAACAATAACAGCAACAACAAGAACAACAACAAAAACAGCAACAACAAGAACAAAAACAACGACAACAACAGCAACAACAAGAACAACAACAAAAACAACGACAACAACAGCAACAACAGCAATAACAAGAACAACAACAAAAACAACGACAACAACAACAGCAATAACAAGAACAACAACAAAAACAACGACAACAACAACAAGAANCAACAACAAAAAAACAACAGCAACAAAAACAACAACAGCAGCAGCAATACAACAACAATAGCAACATCCTGGTTTAGTCCTGGTTTGGCTGTCAATGCGTCAATGCTTCGCCCCCCCCCCCGAAAAAAATCTTGGATCCGGCCCTCGTTTCTTGAATGAGTTCTATAGTTCAATGTTTTTTTTTTTTTCAAAGTATTTTATTCAAAGTATTTTTTGAATAAATAAAATAAAATACCCACAAATTGGGCAGGACATGTAGCCAGAATGAACGATAGCACGATAGTAAAATCAGCATTTAGAGAAACGATAGAAGGATATATAGAGCAAGAGGACGGCCAAGATCACGATGGATTGACAATTTAAAAAATGACATAGAAGATATGGGAATCAACGCAGAAGAATGGGAGGAGATTGCTAAAGATAGAAGAACTTGATGCCAACTTGTTGAACAGGCGTATGGTCTATGAGGCCGCAGCCACGATAAAAAAAAAAAGTAAAAGAAATTCATGTAATTTTTTTTAAAGTATTGTACTTCCATGCAGTGATTTACTGCGGGATTTTGACCTCACATAGCCTGGATTGGGTCGGAAAAATTCCCAGCATCACGAGGCGCAAACCCATGGGACAGTCACTTGGTAAAACCTCGCTGGAAGTTACTTAACTTCAGTGATCTGACAAGAACTGGCACATCAATGTGCAATAGATGCTGGCGGCTGAGTTTGTTCAACTATTTTTTTTTGCATCTCAAGTTCAAGTTCTGTACAATTATGGGTTTGCTTAATAGCGTTCTACGTATACTTGATGCTTCTCACGTGCTTCAATTTTTAGGAATTAGTTTTGAACCTTACTGGGCCACTCGATTCTCATGGTGGTCCATTGTTAGAGTGAGGTCTACAGTCCACGGAACTACCAGTAATATCTCACCCGGGTCATTGTATACTAATTGCTGTGCATACATAAACTTAGAGGTGATTAGTCTATGATGGAATGAATGAAAGTTGAGCAAACTATTAACGAGGCTAGGAAATCACTTAACGACATGATGTGTAGAGTGGAGAAGTAAAGCTTTGGGTACCTCCTCAGTCCATTGACTGATTAAGTACCAGGTCCACGAGGACAGCGCCACACCACAGGAGGAGGTTTAGATTAGACAAATGCATATTAGGGTCATCATATATTAACAGACGTGGGGCTGGTTTTCAACAACTCGCCATCAGTTGTTGATACTTGAGAATTCTACGGATAATGCAGTAGCTTCTCCTTGCTTTTTGCATGGGTAATGGAAAAGATATTGTTTCCGACCCTTCTTTTAGTCGCCTTTTACGACTTGGGTGTCTTGGAAGTATTCTTTTTAAGTCCAACTATCCACAGGAGAATTTCCTTTCGCAATAACGATTTAGTGTGTCACCGTCCCTCCAGCGAATGAATTGAATAAGACAAGTTTCCACACTTTCTGTTCTAGTTATTATTGTTCTACTTCAAATGAACCACCCAGTATATGCAATTGTTCATCCTAGTTCTACTTCAAATGAACCACCCAGTATATGTAATTGTTCATCCTAGTTCTACTTCAAATGAACCACCCAGTATATGCAATTGTTCATCCTTGTTCTACTTCAAATGAACCACCCAGTATATGCAATTGTTCATCCTTGTTCTACTTCAAATGAACCACCCAGTATATGAAATTGTTCATCCTTGTCCTACTTCAAATGAACCACCCAGTACATGCAATTGTTCATCCTTGTTCTACTTCAAATGAACCACCCAGTATATGCAATTGTTCATCCTAGTTCTACTTCAAATGAACCACCCAGTATATGCAATTGTTCATCCTAGTTCTACTTCAAATGAACCACCCAGTATATGCAATTATTCATCCTAGTTCTACTTCAAATGAACCACCCAGTATATGCAATATTGTTCATCATACTGATGTGGGCTGAAAGTATTCTACACAGAGAGAGACTAATTTGTTCTATAAACAAGACTAAGTACAAGGATCAACTGGAAAGATATATTATGATTGGTTTAACTAGAACTCATTAATTAATGTTAAACTCTACAACTAATTAAAACTAAATCAATCTATTGCTGAGTGTGTAATAAGAGTATGACTAATAAGGCAGACATTGATAGAAATCAAGTCATTGCTGAGTGTCTAAAGGTATTGGATGATGGGAAGAGTATGACTAATAAGGCAGACATTGACAGAAATCAAGTCATTGCTGAGTGTCTAAAGGTATTGGATGATTGGAAGAGTATGACTAATAAGGCAGACATTGACAGAAATCAAGTCATTGCTGAGTGTGTAAAGGTATTGGATGATGGGAAGAGTATGACTAATAAGGCATACATTGATAGAAATCAAGTCATTGCTGAGTGTGTAAACGAAGTGGATGATGGGATTGGGAAGAGTATGACTAATAAGGAAGAAGATAAGAGAACGCCCGCTTAATAAAACTGGGGGGGGGGCATGTGCCTCCCCGGGCCCTCCCCTATATCCGTGCATGATGATAATGATTTGTTGTTTGTACGGAATTATGTATTTACACCGAGAGATTCAAAGGCCATCAAAAAATAATTTTCGTAAAATTTGTGATTGATGACGTTTTTGCATGAGTCAATTCAAATATTGACAAAAATCAATTCACTACTGTACGTACCTGCGCCAGTAGCTTAGTTGGTTGAGGCGGTGGATTCATACCCAGGAGTCTTTTGGTTCGAATCTAAGTTCATCCCCGCTAATAATGGTCACAATAGATCTAAATAAAGGTCGCAGTGATAATTACGGTCTCAATAGAGCCAGCGTCTATGGCACGTTGAATACACCAGTTCCCGTTCAATCACTGAAGTTAACCAACGTTCAGTGAGGTTATTCCATGTCCACGTGGGTTCGTGTCAGATGTGTAGGGTGGAGAGGTAAATCGTTGGGTACCTCCTCAGTCCATTGACTGATTAAGTACCAGGTCCTCGATGAAAGATCAAGTACAGGGTGCAATGGAGGGCTTCGGTTGGCAGAGAGGTTAGGACATCACTTAACGACATGATGTGTAGAGTGGAGAGTTAAATCGTTGGGTACCTCCTCAGTCCATTGACTGATTAAGTACCATGTCCACGTTGAATGATCAAGTACAGGTTGCAATGGAGGACTATGGTTGGCAGTGATTTCTAAGATTTACCCACAAACATACATACATAGTAAGTTAAAAAATAAAAGCCTTTAATAAGTTAAATAAAAGCCTTTAATAAAAAAAGCTACATTGAAAGTTAAATAATCAAATTTTCATGGGGGGGGGCATTTTTTTCGTTGTGAATTCCAAAGGTTATAGAAAATAAAAAAGCAAATATTTTTTGCAAATGTCAATAAATCTGTTCATTGTTGTCTGCCACGCACTTGAAGACTGGTTCCATTTCTAATGTGCAGAATAAATCTAATTTTGCACGGCATTTTGAAAATTACAAAAGAATGAAATGCTCAATTTGGCATTTGATGATAATCTAATTAAATTTGAAAGGATCCTAATCTCTTTCTTTTATATTAGGAAAGGTAATCTCACAAGTCAACCAAACCCAGTGTCGGAGTTTCATATCATTTGGGGTGGATAGAAAAAGGTATACGGCTTCTATTTGATTGGGGTTTGTGTATGCGTAGAAGAGAGGGGATGTGGGCGAACTGAATTTTGTTTTTAATGTCTAAAATAAAAATTGGATTAATTCTGTTTTTTTTTTTTTGCTATTTCTCGGTAAATCTGATGTTTCTCCGTCTTATGAATTTAAGAGTAAATATGTAAAAAAAAAAAAAAAAATGGATTTTTCGAGTTCATATAATGGAGAGTTCATATAATGGGAGTTCATAAAATCGAGGTTCTACTGTATTTGTTATTATTATTATTTATTGTGTTTCAGAGGTGTCTNTTACCATAGCTTCTCAATTGTCCTCAGGAGGCTGAGTTACCCCCAATCACAACCAGACCAAGTAGAAAATTCGAAAAAACCTTTTTCAAATTTTCGACCCGTCCAGGAATCGAACCCGGAACCTCCGTGGTGCAGTGTGATGCGCACTCTGCCACGGAGACGTCTTAAGAGTAAATATAAGGAACTAGTAGTAGGTTCGTCGCTTGGTAGCCTCAATTATTTGAAATAGTACCGATAGCAAGATCAAAATCTCTCCAATAATTACAAATTAATTAAAAAAACTACCCTATTTCCTCCGTTATTTCCACAATCATGTCAAAAAAATTGATACCGATTGATAAGACAGTTTTTTTCAGTTAGCGTGTACAATAAAATTACGTTGTCTCTATACAATTTTATGAGTTAGAGTGATTTGTCATAAAGCACTTACCCGTGTTATTACTATTTTCTCCCGTTTGAATTCGAACAGCCTCGATCCCGCTTAAAAGTTACGAATTTGTCATTCTTATCCTCTGAGATCAGGTCCATCGAGAAGAGGGGGGGGGGAATGGGGGGGATTCCCCCTGGGCCCAGAATTCCAAGGTGCTAAAAAATTCCAAGGTGCACCTTGATTTCCTAGTGTATACAGTTTAAAACTTGATTGATTTGATTCATTGATCACGATTTGTTAATAATAGAAGTAATTTAACATCATTAGTATATATATTTATACATCAATACATCATGGATACTTATATTTAATGTTTAGGTTATTTGCTTTTGAGGATTCATGGATTTTTGTATAGCGGCCTATAAAATTTCAGTCCCGGGCCCGGATTTTCTCTGAGATAATGAGACAGTCAGAAGCAATAATGTTGCTGGATGTCACACATACACATATAGTGAAATCTAAACTGCGGCACTGATTGACTCTTTAATGTTTTGTAGAAAAAAAAGAAATTTGAAAATAATAGAAGGAAGTTGAACCTGTGGTGATGATTCACCAGAGGGGGGCAGATCTCAACTTAAAAGATGAAAGAATGACATTTGATTGATATGTGTCAGATGCTATGGCGCCTCTTGTGCCAAATTAGAAACTTTTGAGAAGATATAAGAACGTTTCCCTAATGCCTTTGTCATTAGCAACAATATATCAAGTTCGGGAACAGTATACCAAGTACTAATAAACTGCATATCTATCGGCCCTCGCCTTTCTTATGATTTTTCAGGGGAAACTAAAGACCCAATCTAAGGCTATGTTCAGATGAACGCGCGGTACGATGAACCGCGTGGCACAAGATCTATCTAAATAGTGCATATTGTTTAGATGACCGCGCGGTCATCTGAACATATCTTAAAATGTACTGGGAATAGAGCTACCACTCCAGAGCAGTATATCAGGACCCCATAAAAATGAAAATTTCCGGTTTTTCCTCAGACTTATGGCTAATTATTATCACCGAATTTGGGAAGTATCTCTTAGGGATGAGCTAAAATTAGGTACAAACAGAACAAGAAATAATATCCTGAACCAGATAGCTACAAAGATTTTTCTAAATTGAGTCCCATTCTACTACTGGGATCTGGCTTGCACCACGGAGGTTCCGGGTTCGATTCCCGGACGGGTCGAAAGTTTACATGTCTAAAATGTACTGGGGGATAGAGCTACCACTCCGGAGCAGTATATCGGGACCCCATAAAAATGAAATTTTCGGTTTTTTCCCAGACTTATGGCCGATAAAACAGGGTTTGTTGAAAGTCAAAATGAGGACTGATTAAATTTCTTATCGCCAGTCAGTGATTTTTGGAACTCAAGTGAGCAATTCCGCACCCATAAGTAAAAATTTTCGTATTTTTGATTTTCCGGTTTTTTTCCAGACTTATGGCCGATTATCATTACCGAAATTGGGAAGTACCTCTTAGGTACTTCCCAATTACGGTAATGATACAAACTGAACAAGATACAAATTAGATACAAACTGAACAAGAAATAATATCCCGAACTAGATAGCTGCAAAGATTTTTCTAAATTGACTTCCATTCTACTACTGGGATCTGACGTCTCCATGGCAGAGTGCGCATCACACTCGGCTTATACCACGGAGGTTCCCGGTTCGATTCCCGGACGGGTCGAAAATTGGAAAAAGGTTTTTTCGAATTTTCTACTTGGTCTGGTTGTGTTTTATTTAGGGGTAACTCAGCCTCCTGAGGACAATTGAGTAGCTATGGTAATTATAAGGAAATTGTTAAAGTGTAGCTTAGGCTTAGTGATATTGGAGTGAATGTTGAAAATACCTTGTAATGCTATGATGCCCAGAAACATTGTGACATAATAATACAAGGAAATATACATTTACATTTTTTACTACTGGGATCCACCAAACATCCATATTTGAGAAGTTTCAATACCAAATACTCGACATTTCACTAGCCCTGGTGATCTCAACTCAAAAGATGAAAGAATGACATTTGATTGATATCTGTCAGATGCTATGGCGCCTCTTGTGCCAACTGAGAAACCTTTGAGAAGATATAAGAACGTTTCCCTAATGCCTTTGCCATTAGCAACAACATATCAAGTTCGGGAACAGTATATCAAGTACTAATAAACTGCATATCTATCGGCCCGCGCCTTTCTTATGATTTTTCAGGGGAAACTAAAGACCCAATCTAAGGCTATGTTCAGATGAACGCGGTACTGGCTCTCTTGGCCTATACGCATTCGTCGCGGTACGACGAACCATGCGGCACAAGATCTATCTAAATAATGCATATTGTTTACATGACTAAAATGTACTGGGGGATAGAGCTACCACTCCGGAGCAGTATATCGGGACCCCATAAAAATGAAATTTTCCGGTTTTTTCCCAGACTTATGGCCGATTATCATTACCGAAATTGGGAAGTACCTCTTAGGGATGAGTTAAAATTAGATACAAACAGAACAAGAAATAATATCCTGAACTAGGTAGCTGCAAAGATTTTTCTATATCCTGAACCAGGTAGCTACAAAGATTTTTCTAAATTGACTCCCATTTTACTACTGAGATCCACCAAACATCCATATTTGAGAAGTTTCAATGCCGAATACTCGCGAAATTGTTTTTGAATTTCACTAGCCCTGGCGAAGTACGGCTAGAGTTAGAATGTTTGTTTTTAGTAAAGAGATTAATTTGTATGCGACATGTACACATATAATATCCTGAACCAGGTAGCTACAAAGATTTTTCTAAATTGACTCCCATTTTACTACTGAGATCCACCAAACATCCATATTTGAGAAGTTTCTTGGGGTTTTAAAACAGGGTTTGTTGAAAGTCCAAATGAGGACTGATTAAATTTCTTATCGCCAGTCAGTGATTTTCGGAACTCAAGTGAGCAATTCCGTACCCATAAGTAAAAATTTCCGTATTTTTGATGATATTTCCGTACATGCCAGTCAGTGATTTTCGAAACTCAAGCGAGCAATTCCGTACCCATAAGTAAAAATTTCCGTATTTTTGATGATATTTCCGTACATGCATTCCGTACATTGCCGTAAAACAGTTCAAATTGTTTTAAGGTGTTTATTCATGAAGATGTTATATGTGTTATTAGTTTTTGTACAACTCGTAAATTTCCACGAAATATTAGTGAGTTGTAATTCCATTATAAATCCCATAATAAAAATCCATTATAAAATTATAATTCCATAAATAATACCACGAAAAAAATTCGTTAACGAAAAAGACAATTCTACGTTTCTAGTGTTCCCTTTCGTTAAGGATTTTTTTTTTCGTGATTCCGCTTAAACTCACTATTATGGTAAATGTAAGTCGGACGAAAATCCGTTTCTGTACATGTGCGCGCATGAGTAGAAGGCATTTTGGTCAATTATTATAGGTAGACCAACCTCAGTGGCCGAGTGGTAAACACAGTAGACTTGGAATTAGGCGGTTTGGGTTCAAGTCCCAGTCTGTGATCACCAGATTCCTTAGTTTTCCGTACATTTCGCGTACGGATTAAGACTTCTATCCGTATACCGTGTCCAGGTTAGAATTTCCGTAAAAATACAGATGAAACCGTACATCACTGTCGTCAGTTCTCGAAAGGATTCATGTGGGTTATTTAATATTATTAAACTGGTTGCAGATATCCATTGAGACTGATTAGGGTTTGTTGAAAGTCATTTGAACTGATAACATTAGATTTTCTTATCACCAGTTCGGGAAAGGATTTATGTGCGTTTTCTTATTATTATTAAACTGGTTGCAGATATCCATTGAGACTGATTGCAATTATCACTGGGATACTGCGACATTTATTTAGATCTATTCTGACGATTCGGCGGGGATGGAGTTAGATTCGAACCTGGTTACGAATCCACCGGACAAACCGACTTAGCTACTGAGGCTGTTTCTTGTGTGTTGCCAAAACTAGTTTTTTTTATCCATGCAATTCTGTTCTCTTCAGAAGGTGGCTAGAATTCTCCTTTATTGGTGCACAATTCCACTCTCTTCAGCTCTCCAGAGTTTGTAACCCGGTCCACTCCTTTACACATTTCACCACATTCTGTCCATCTTCTTTTGCTCCATGTGACCCCAAACTTGCCCTCTCTAAGAATTTTGCAATAATTCTTCTACATTTGACCTTAATTCCTTTATCGAATCCACCATTATCCTCAGCTACACATAATTTGTAAACCCGGCCCACTCCTTTGCGCCATCCACCACATTCTGTCCATCTTGTTTTGCTCCATGTGACCCCAAACTTGACCTCTCTAAGAATTTTGCTATAATTCTTCTACATATAACCTTAATCGACTCTCTTCTCTTCAATTTCACCAATCCTTTGTGCCATCTACATCTTCATGTGACCACAATCTTGCCTTTAGTAGATGAACTACATACTCTAAGAATATGAGCAATATAGCATACAGTTACGAGAGTTGAGGCACGAGGCAAATGAGCTTCCTTTACAAATAAAGGCAGGAGCAGGAGGAGTAAAAATGATGTTGCTGTTACTTTTCAATACATGCCAGGCAGGACGTACGTTGCATCAACTCTCTAAATTCTGACTTCATTGCTTTAAGTAAGAACTATTATTGAGGGTGTTTGTAGTCATTTTGAAATATAAGAATTTCTAATTAATTTTGATTATATGTCACTAGAAGATGTCGTAACAGACGACAGCGCTCGTTTATTACCATTAAAATAGAGAAAGTGAACCATAGTTTATATGCCACTAGAAGATGTCGTAACAGACGAAAGCGCTCGTTTATTGTCATTAAAATAGAGAAAGTGAACTATAGTTTATATGTCACTAGAAGATGTCGTAACAGACAAAAGCGCTCGTTTATTATCTTTAAAATAGAGAAAGTGAACTATAGTTTATATGCCACTAGAAGATGTCGTAACAGACGAAAGCGCTCGTTTATTATCTTTAAAATAGAGAAAGTGAACTATAGTTTATATGTCACTAGAAGATGTCGTAACAGACGAAAGCGCTCGTGACTCATCAATTTACTTGTAGTCGATACAAAATTAATTAGAAATTCTTATATTTCATTTCTTTAGTTATGTTCAGCAGTTTTGTTCCCAGTGTCTCCAACTGGGTGTATGAATTTCGCATTGGAAAGGTACTGCATTTTTATATCATTTTTATAGTTCGTACCAAATATTATCATTAAAATTGAGAAAGCTCTATAAGTGGCAAAAAAGCTGCTTAGACTGTACGGCTGACGAATCGATATTGGTTTATTATTTTTAATAATGAACCTTTGGAATCGACATCGAAAAAACATACTCTCCTCCTACCCCTCTCTATAATTTGACATTCTAATTTTTGATCAAAAGTCGGAAGTAAATTGTAATACGCCAAGAAAATCAATTTGTAGTTGTTGGATATTATGCAATTGTTGACATCAGTCAAGAAAAGTCTAAAATGGTATTGAATAATTTTAAGCCAAAGGAACATACATTTTTTTTTTTAAGCTAAAGGTACTGAGGTACATAATTTATTGAACCAATAGATGTTGAGACGTTAAGCCAAAATTATTTATTTGGTTTACCGTCTCTTTAACATCTATTGGTCATTCAAGACGGGGGTCTCACTCTCCAATCGCAGGAAACTTGCAAACCAGCTACCCACATTGACCTCACCTAGCCTGAGTTGGGCCGGAAAAGTAGCCACTATCACGAGGACGTGAACTCACGTGGACACCCATTACATGTTGCAACCTCGCTGGACGTTGCTTAGCTTCAGCGATCTAACGGGAACTGGTGTATTCAACGTTGGCTAAAAAAAAATACTCAAATCTTGAACACTCAATTTTCAATAGTATAGACCATCATCGTCAGAACGTAGGGACCTATTATTATAGGTGTTTACTCCTTTGCCGAACAAATGAAGTTTTTTTTATTACTTCGAGTAATTTAGGTTGTATTTATCTATACTTATAAAACGCAAAGCCCAGTTGGTATACTGACGTACTGACTGACTGATAATCAACGTAGCTACACAATGGCTAAACGTAGAGACTTGAAACTTGGCACAAAGGTTCTTTTTAGTATGTAGGTGCGTAATAAGAAAGGAGAAAAAAAAATTCAAGTGGGAGCAAGTTACCGACAAAAATGACGCTATTTGGCGGGTCTTTTTGCAATTTTTTTTTATAAATATTAAAAGAGTTCATAGCACGTTGTATACACCAATTTCCGTTAGATCACTGAAGTTAAGCAACCTCCTGCGAGGTTGTACCATGAGGGTGGCCACGTGGGTTTGCGCTTCCGTGATCCGGGCTATTTTTTTGGCCAGGCTGGGTGCATGACCAATAGATGTTAAAGAGACATTTTTTTTTTAAAAAAAATAGTCAAATATATTTGCTGATCACACTGTTTACAAAAATGTGTCAATCATGACAAATATTGTTATACCACATTTAGAAGTGAGCTATAACTTTCCCTATTATACTTAATTGGGAAAGGAGCTTTATAATGTACTAGCTGTTTTCCAGTGCTTCGCTACATTTAAAGAATTCCGCAACTCAATTTCAGATCTTTGGTGNGGGGGGGGGGGGGATATATGAAAGGAAAATGTGGCACCCTTCTTCCAATGTGGGGCTCTTGTTCCAATTTACTCGGGAGCCCCCTGGAGCCCCAGTCCGCCCCTGTCCACTCCATTTAAATGCCATTTTCTACTAACAATTTTGACAAAACAATATTATAAACTTCTTGAAGCCTCATCTATCAAACATATTTTCTCAATTTTTCTCTGCTGTGACATCAGTTTTTTCCCCCATTTCTCAAAAGCTGTTTTTTCCCAACTGGATTGGTAATGTAGCCACCCTTAGCATTTGTTGGATCCTGTATTCACGGGAAATAAATATATAGACTGGGGATATAGATATATATTTTAAGGTAACGCCCCCTTATTTTTTCTGTTTGTGTATGGTGATGTGTTTTTAGTTTACATGGACAGTATAGGGGAAGTTGTTACATAGATTGTTATATACTTTATGTATATAATATATTTTATGTAACTAAAGAGTGAGAGAGAGAGCGCTGTGTGTGCAGTATTAAGAATCATTCTAAGGACTATAAGTTTAAATTAATTGGATCTCTTTCCATGAGGAAATGCTGGGAAATTCTGTTTGGAACCAATTCGTTTTTGGTTAAATGTCTTTTGGTTTATTATATTCAATAATTAACCTTTGGAATCGTCACGAAAAAAAAAAAAAAAATACCCCCTCCTCAAAATTTGATATTATGCGTTTCAAGGTACGTAGAATCCAAAAATCGAATAAAAAAAATCCGTTTGTCCGCCGTACGCTGTGATTGGCACTTTTGCCACTTAGCGTTGACCGATTTGAAATATGGTATATAGGTCCCATCTGGGCTCTAATTGTGTCCCGAATGGGTGCAATCGAATACACCTTTGGCCCTTTTTAGCGGTTTTCATTAATCCTGTGTAAAAAGAGAATGGTAAGAGCCAGAGACTTCAAATTTTGTAGGTATGTGAAATTTAGGACGGAAACAAATAAGAATATATTCACTGGACTAAAAACATAAATATACACCCATGTATAAGTATATACAGTATGGAAATCTTCAGGGAAAACCTGTTGCGTTCATTACGTGGAAACAGTCTCCCACACATAATTGACATAATCTTTTTCGATGTCTTTTACCGTTTTGGCTAAACAATTAGTGATACATACACACTCACATACATATATTTATCGTTACATTGACTTTTATTATTATAGAAGATATGAATCTAGTAAGTTATAACAAGAAGTCTGCTAACTCTATCTAAAGAACCGAACAAAAGTCCAAAAGGCCGAGGTTTAAGAATACCAATCTTTAGAAGGTAAATCCCTGTGAATTGAAATATATTCTTTTTTGACCTCTAAGGCGACTAGTGAAGTAGGCCGAGCCTACAGGTGGTATCAAACTATTTATCATGATTCCAAAATTTTGGCATAATTTATTTTTTCCAAAATTTGGTATATTTGTTGATTTTGTGTTTGATATATATTTGTGCCCCTATCACATTATTTGATGAGACTTTCAGACAAAATTATTTATTTTCAAATTTTGTTGTGTATTATACCATAGCAACCAGATATTTATCTGTAATAAATATAATTTTGATATATTCTATTTTTCCAATACGATTTCTGATCGAAAATTAATTTAGTTTTTTTCTTCACTTGTGTATTCTCGATAATTGAGTTCCTGGGTGTCCACGGACGCCTCAGAAATATTACTTAAATGTAAGTTTAATGAAATAGTTTTCAGAAACGATCAAACATGACAAACGCATTTGTCGAGCGTTTAAGCCAGACTATTTAGACAAATTTGGTCACTTTTATGTTCGATATCAAGCAAACAAATAGCGAATTTAATCAAATATATTTGCCGATCACACTCTTTGGTACTGTTTGAAGTCGATAATAAAATCTTACTATTATATAAAAAGTGTATGTTTCTTGTCCACGCTCACTGAAAAACTACATTATTAATCCGTACCAAACCCGTTTTACAGAATTGCGTGTATATCAGAGAATGACAGTAATATAGATTTTATGTTGATAAATTAAAATATAATTGGGACAATGCTGAGACGGGACGACATACATATTGTTAATTAATTTTAATTAATTATCATTTCAAATGATTGTGGATATGATAGCAACGGCAGTGCATCTATTAAGACGAAAAAAGAAGAGGGGCGTGGCTTACAGGCTTACTAGTATTAAAATATGTATAAGTAGATAAGTACCTTCTTTAAATAAAATGTGATCATACAAGTGATAGAAAAAAACAAAAAAAAAAAAAAGACGCGAAGTATTGAAAAGCTCTAAAAAGGCACAAGGGACGTCTCCGAGGCAGAGTGCGCATCACATTCGGCTTGCACCAAGGAGATTCCGTTTTCGATTTCTGGACGGGTCGAAAATTTGATAAAGGTTTTTTCAAATTTTCTACTTGGTCTGGTTGTGATTGAGGGTAACTCAGCCTCCTGAGGCCAATTGAGTAGCTATGGTAAAAGTGGTAGCATTATAAGGAAATTGTTAAAGTGTAGTTTAGGCTTAGTGATATTGGAGTAATTCTTGAGAAAAACTTGTAATGCTATGATGCCCACTAAAATTGTGACATAATAACACAAAGAAATATACATTTACATTACATTTAAAAGGTCATAAGTGAAAAATCNAAAGTTTTTTTCAAATTTTCTACTTGGTCTGGTTGTGATTGGGGGTAACTCAGCCTCCTGAGGACAATTGAGTACCTATGGTAATAGCGACAAGCGGTATTATTTTATAAGGAAATTGTTAAAGTATAGCTTTGGCTTGATGATATTGGAGTAATTGTTGAGAAAAACTTGTAATGCTATGATGCCCACTAAAATTGTGACATAATAACACAAAGAAATATACATTTACATTACATTTAAAAGGGCATTATTGAAAAAAAAAAACTTTTTTTTTTACTCTTTATTGAAGTAACTTCAAACAATAAGAGAGCGACATAAAAAGAAAAGGATAGACAAATTTTCTTCAGTCTCAAAACATCTGAAAACTTATACAAGTCAAAAAGGGACAGAAATAAAATAAAATAATACAAAAATTGAAAAAGAACAGAGAAAGGTTAAAAAAGATAGAAACAAAAAATCTAAAATACAAGAAACAGCGATAGAGAGAGAATGAGAGATAGTGTTAGATAGAGATAGGAAATACTATGGTTCCTTTAACCTGACTAATAGAGGGGTTTGAGCTCAAGTTAAGATTCTCAATTTTAAAATACACTCAAAAAATATTTTATTTATTTTCTTGAAATAAAAAAAAAATAATAAAAAACGCGTGCGTGAGAAATTATTTTTTTAAAACAAATTATATGAAATATATCAGTTAATGATTAGGATTTTTTTGGAAAAAAATTATTTAATTTTTTTTTTTATTTATAAATAATTTATTAAAAAGTGTTTTCTGCAATTATGAGTTGTTTTTTAATTGATTATAATTTTACTTCAATTACAATTAACTGATGAGAGTTTTTTTCACTAATTACAAATTAAATAACGTATAATTATTTATAATTGTTGATTTAAGATGGAATGACTTAATTTTGTTTTAAATTATTAATTAACGTATTTCTTCTTTTATTTGTTTTTATTTTTACGGTTTTTGATTTAAAAAAAAAAAATCATCTATGTATTTAATTTTTAATTAATGTCAATAACTGAAGAATAAATTGTTATTTATTTTTTATTTGATCTGAAAGGTTTTTTCTTTTCTTTTTTTGAAAATGTTAACAGACGTTAATCCGATGAGAAATGCCCCGGGGCCTTTAATGTACAATACCCACCACCATCATCACCATCAGTTACCAATGGTTAATAGAAATGTAAGTTTGGATCAAATTTTATTCTTATAATACTTACTTCTGTAGCCTTTGAAAGTTTACCTCAGAGATATCAATGCTAATACTTTGGGGCCCATCTGGTATTTCCTTGTAATTTGTGTAGCGCAATAAAAATAATGTGTTTTCAAGGAATCCTCTTTATTTAAATTAAAAATACTCCTTAAATCCGAAAGCAGAATTCTTATAATATCGAATTTGTAGCCTTTGAAAGTTTACAAAAATTACTTATAACGGATCCATTTGAAAGCTATCAATGCAACAAATACTTTGGGGCCCATCTGGTATTTCCTTGTAATTTGTATAGCGCAATGGAAATAATGTGGTTTCAAGGAATCCTCTTTATTTACATTAAAAATACTCCTTAAATCCGAAAGCAGAAATTGTATTCTTATAATACCGAATTTGTAGCCTTTGAAAGTTTACAAAAATTACTTTTAACGGATCCATTTGAAAGATATCAATGCTAATACTTTGGGGTCCATCTGGTATTTCCTTGTAATTTGTATAGCGCAATGGAAATAATGTGGTTTCAAGGAATCCTCTTTATTTACATTAAAAATACTCCTTAAATCCGAAAGCAGAAATTGTATTCTTATAATACCGAATTTGTAGCCTTTGAAAGTTTACAAAAATTACTTTTAACGGATCCATTTGAAAGATATCAGTGCAACAAATACTTTGGGGCCCATCTGGTATTTCCTTGTAATTTGTATAGCGCAATGAAAATAATGTGGTTTCAAGGAATCCTCTTTATTTACATTAAAAATAGTCCTTAAATCCGAAAGCAGAAATTGTATTCTTATAATACTGAATTTGTAGCCTTTGAAAGTTTACAAAAATTACTTTTAACGGATCCATTTGAAAGATATCAATGCTAATACTTTGGGTCCCATCCGGTGTTTCCTTGTAATTTGTATAGCGCAATGAAAATAATGTGGTTTCAAGGAATCCTTTTTATTTACATTAAAAATACTCCTTAAATACGTAAGCAGATCTTTCAACTCTCTTTTAAGACATTTGTATAGAGATAGGGCACTGAAAATAATGTGGTTTCAAGGCATCCTCCTTATTTTTATTAAAAATACTCCTTAAATCCGTAAGCAGATCTTTCAACTCTCTTTCAAGACATTTGTATAGAGATAGGGCACTGAAAATAATGTGGTTTCAAGGCATCCTCCTTATTTTTATTAAAAATACTCCTTAAATCCGAAAGCAGATCTTTCAACTCTCTTTCAAGACATTTGTATAGGGATAGGCCACTGAAAATAATGTGGTTTCAAGGCATCCTCTTTATTTTCATTAAAATTACTCCTTAAATCCGAAAGCAGATCTTTCAACGCTCTTTCAAGACATTTGTATAGGGCAATGAAAATAATATGGTTTCAAGGAATCCTTTTTATTTTCATTAAAAATACTCCTTAAATCCGAAAGCAGATCTATTTGAATATAAACAATTTTGAATTAAAAAACTAGGAATATGTCATTTTAATTAAAAATTCAGATATATATGTAAAGATGCTAAAGAGACGTTTCTAATTTCTCTCTTTCAAGACATTTGTATAGGGCAATGAAAATAATGTGGTTTCAAGGAATCCTCTTTATTTACATTAAAAATACTCCTTAAATCGAAAGCAGACATTTCAAATCTCTATCTCTAACAGTTCCTTAAGGTTGTGTCGCACAATTTATTTGATGTATATTTGTTGAATTTGAGTGTTTGGTATATATTTGTGCCCCTATCACACTATTTGACAAGACTTTCAGACAAAATTATTTACTTTCAAATTTTGTTGTGTATTATACCATACCAGATATTTGTCCACAATAATTCTGATCGAATGTTAATTTTGTTTTTCTTCATCACAAATAGTGTCATACCACCTTATGTAAAGAAAGAGACGTTTCTAATGAAAATTATCATTTGTAATCTTTATCTCTAACCTTAGATTCACCCATACAGAAACACTGCGATCTGGTGTTCACTGTTAAATTGGGTTTATCAACGGCGAATCTTTTCAATAAAATCAGATTAAAAAATAACAATGCTAGTTAATTCATATAGGTACATGCGGAAGGAAAGAATACATGTCAAATAACTTACCAATAAGGGCTTATATTATATGCAAAATTAAGTTGACAATCTCATCTGAAAAAATAAAAAAATTAACATCATCATTAGGTGGACAGAACGTACTCCACAGCATTATACTCGTCAGGGAGGTGAAAATTGTCCAATTTTGGTTTCGAAAAATTTGAATTAGATTTTAAAAAATTTCAAATATTTATATTAGTCCTTATTTCTAGTGTACGACTAGGACTGAAGAGTCCCTTTGACACCGGCAGTTTTTTTTGGGTGTAATTATTTTGTGGTAAATATCTCAAATTCATGAGGATAGAATTTTTTCGGTTGTCTGGTTTTGATATAATGCCGCACTTTTTACCAGTCATTGGTAAGACGATCTCCACTATATCACCAACCCATTGAGTAGTTGACTGAACGAAGTGAGGTTTAGTCAGACAATTTTTCTTTCGTCTGTTTATACCACAATATTGTTCGAAGGCCGCATCCGATTTTGGACATTATTGTGTGTCAAATATTGGGACGGAAAGTATGACCCACACTTTTCGCCAGTAGATAACCCACCGAACGGAGCTATTGAAAGGTCATGCGGGGATAGTGATCAAGTATCAAAAAAAAAAAAAAAAAAAAAAAAAAAAAAAAAAAAAAAAAANAAAAAAAAAAAAAAATCTCGACCCTCCAATAAAAACAATTTTTAGAAAACGTTATCCGTGATCTAGTGGTCATCACACTGGCATTGCACCAGGAAACCCGGGTTCGATCCTCGGCGAGGTCGAAATTTTCAAGATTTACAATATCTTCGATTATTATCGATTTTGTGTTTGGGTTGGTTATGTGGTGCACTCAGCCTCGTGAGGACAATTGAGTAGCCAAGGTACAAGGCGACAACAAGTGGCAGCGTTATATGGTAGAATCAATAAAATTTTCAAGATTTTTTTTTTTAAATTATAAATCAATAGAGGAGATATATTATTTGAATTAAAGGAAAAGAAAAAAAATCCTTGAAACGCTGTGATGAACAGAAACATTGTGAAACACTCATAAGAGTTATTCACAATTTTTTTCATTATGTTTTTAATAGTTAATTACTTAACTTTTGAGACCCAAGTGTAGAAATGTATGTTTTTTTTTTGGCTTCGCGTTTCTTTAACATCTATTGGTCATTCGAGAGGGATTTTTTAAAAATCAATTTATGTGTGTTAAAAGCTATTGTGTCTCAATATACTTTCCCGTAATACTATTACTAAATTTTTATTTCTTCGCTGAATTCGAACAAACCGTCACTCTTACCAACTGATCTACTGATCGTCCGTTTGGCTAAGATCTCGTCCGTTTGGCTAAGATCAAAGTATTGTATCTCTCCTTATCTCTTTCAAGACATTTGTATAGCGCAATGAACACTTGCAAACCAGGAAAAATAGCCAGCATCACAAGAGCGCGAACCCACGTGGACACCCACATGGAATAATCTCGCTGGACGTTCCTTAACTTCATTGATTGAACGGGAACTGGTGTATTCAACGTGGCATAGACCCAAATCCCTCTAAAATATCTGAAAGAATATTCGCAACCTATACCTCATTCAAATGGTGATGCAGAATCTACTCTTTTCACACACTCTATATGTCTATGGCACTGACTTTTGATAGGTTTGCATGCCCGAGTAGCACCATTTGACTAAACTTTATCAAAATCCTCCGTAGATAACCTATTCGATTATTTGCCTCTATTGTTAGTAAAGGCCATATCGATTATATGTGTGATATCACAAATCAAGTCAGCCACATTCTAGTTAAAGGTGAAATTCCCAATTTCAAAACCAACATAATCACGCATGCATTATAGCATAAGATATTTTAAGAAATTAGTCTCTCAATATAAAAATTCACAAATCAATGTTAAACTCAAGATGTCAAGGTTTGTAGGGAGATATAATTTTCAATTCATACTGGGTGCCCAAGTAATGGTTCTCAATAACAAAATTAGATACCTAGTATGGATGGTAAGATTGATTTTTGAGACTGCAGGATCTGCAGATACAAATCAATTTTCATTCTCAATTCTTGAAGACTGAATTGATTTTCTTTCCGTAAATCGAAATCGTTTTTTTTAGTTTTTCCGGGAGCAGAGAGATACTATTAGCTTTTTCTGAACAACTAACCTAACTTAAAATATGATTAATTGAAAGTAGAAGGTTAGTTTTCACGATTGAATGGTGGGAAATATGAGAAAACTCACTTTTAAACGTTTAAGTCACAAAAATTAATTGCTTGAAAACTACGAAACATTGGAGAAATCAAATGCTCATCTTAACTCTTATATTGATAAAATAAACAAGCTTGCACTGGGCATTCAAACCTAGCAACTTTTGCTACTTTTTTCATGTTGGTACAATTATGGCTTCCAAACAAAACAAAGATGTCTACTTCAGTTCAATATATTCAAATTCTTCAATAAATACGGAAGAAAAAGTTTTTTTTTAAAAAAAAAAATGAAAATTAAAGTGAATTAATTAATCTCCCACCCCTAAAACGTTTAAAAAGACTTTTTAAATTATATTAAACCACATTTTAAGTTTGTAACTTGCTCCAAAAAAAATTAATAGTATCTGTCTGGAACCGTTTTTTGTTAATATTTTGCTCTGATAAAACGTGGTTATACTTACTATGTGATATATGATTGTATCGAAAGTCATTGAAAAAAGTATCACTGCATATTTTTTGGGCCACATTGTATAAGATTGAATTGATATATTATGCTATTAAGTGTTGATTTTGCTGATAAAATTGTGAAATTATTAGAAATAATTGAATCTCTCTGATTGGGGTAGATAATGAGAGCCCTTGTCCATGAACCAATATTAAGGTTGTATGCCAATTACTTGTGTGGTGATGCCAACTTGGTAGGAATTTTTTTTTTGTTTAATTATGTCAAATTAGTAGGAAATGTATTCTTTTCCTTGTAATGAAATTTTCTTAAGAATATTTCACGTTGAGAAATGTATTTTTTTTTTTGTTTAATTATGTCAAATTAGTAGGAAATGTATTCTTTTCCTTGTAATGAAATTTTCTTAAGAATATTTCACGTTGAGAAATGTATTTTTTTTTTTTTTTGTTTGCATTAGACGCTTTAACTGATAGCAAAAGGCATACCTATCCTTTGCGCCGATAAGTGGAAAAGTGCCCATTACGGCGGACAAACGTTTTGTTTTGAATTCTGCGTACCTTGAAACGTAAGTTTTCAAAATTTGTAAATGTAAATGTATATTTTTTTGTGTTACTATGTCACAATGTTTGTGGGCATCATAGCATTACAAGGTATTTTCAACATTCATTCCAGTATCACTAAGCCTAACACTTTAACAATTTTTACCTTATAATTCTACCACTTGGCGCTATTACCATAGCTTCTCAATTGTCCTCAGGAGGCTGAGTTACCCCCAATCACAACCAGACCCAGTAAAAAATTCGAAAAAACTTATTTCAAATTTTCGACCCGTCCAGGAATTGAACCCGGAACCTCCTTGGTGCAAGCCGAGTTTGATGCGCACTCTGCTATGGAGATGTCGGTTTTCAAAATTTTGAGGGGCGGGTCATTTTTTTTCGTGACGATTCCAAAGGTTCAATATTGAAAATAATAAACCAAAAACGGTAGATCCCTAGTAACTTGGGTTTAAATGCTTTCAAATTCTGGACAAGATTTTTCAATAATCTGAGAAAGACCATTTTGTGACAAGGATATTACAAAATTCCTAGTAGAAGCATTATTGGCATCATTTTAAAATAATTCCCAGCATTAGAATTACATCATATATGAGATATATTTTAAGAAACAAAACACTATCGGGAAATAAATCACAAAGTTTATAATCGTAATGATGATAATGCAATATAAGTATTCATAAATCAGTAAACAGCACAAAGATTATTGCGGTAATTCCAAACTCATGAACATCACATTATAATATCAGATGCTGGCTATTATTCCTGATCGGATGATGACTAATCAAACATAATTGATCGCATTTCAGCGAACCTTTTACAATCGATCGATAGGTTTATAAATTCTTTGTTAATGTCTACAACTTCCTAGTATATGCATGTTTTCCGTGTCTTTGGAATTCCTTTTTGGCAACATAAATCGATTTGTTCTTTTTTTACAATTCAGGGAAATCATCATTATACACCTCAATATACGCCAAAATTTAAATTTAAATAATTTTGTTGCAATTTTTTCAAGATTCCGAGGATTTGTCGATATACATTTTTATACATTTTAAAAGTTATGTTGAAGAAATTCACTTTGACGATGTCACTGATGAGTTTGCAGCCATAAAATCTTGAGGGATCACATTATAACTTTGACAATTGCTTTGTAAGATTCAAACCAATTGATATGGAAGATTTTTGATTTTGTATTTGTAGGTTTCATTAAAAATAAAGTATTAAAAATAAAGGCATGATTGTTTTAATACGTTTTGCTGTTGAATAATATGAGCTTTTTTTGACGGGGTGGTGGGCGCTAATTTTAGAATTTGCCTCGGGCGCCAGAAAAGTTCGCTACGGCGCTGGTCTTGTGATACATTTCAGTGAAGTGAATGACGAATATCTCATGGTTCCTTGAATGTCTTGGAAATATTGTTTCCTAGGTCGTACTCTGGTTTTCTTCTTCCCTTATCATCATACACTAAAGGCTGGTCCTTGTCGCTGAAAGCACTCCTCCCTATCACGATATATTTAAGTGAATTGAATGACGAGTTTCAGTGAATTGAATGACGAGTATCTCATGGTTCCTTGAATGTCTTGGAAATATTGTTTCCTAGGTCGTCATCCCGTTTTCTTCTTCACTCATCATCATACTCTAAAGGCGGGACCTTGTCGCTAAAGCCGCTACTCCCTATTTCTTGCTTTTCAAACACGTTTGTCTTGTTTGTTCGTTTATGAAAACTATTTCATTAATGTTCCTTTTAAAAATATTTCTGAGGCATCTGTGGACACCCAAATCCTCAATTATCGAAAATTCACAAATGAAGAAAAAAATATTAACTTTCGATCAGAAGTCGTATTGCGAAAATAGATTATATTATATTTATTACAGATAAATATCTGGTTGCTATGGTATAGCACACAACAAAATTTGAAAGCAAATAATTTTGTCTGGAAGTCTCATCAAATAGTGTGATAGGGGCACAAATATATACCAAACACACAAATTCAACAAATTACATCAAATAAATTGTGTCCAAATTTTGGAATCATGACAAACAGTGTGATAGCACCTTAATTAATAATGATCGAAAGAAGAACCCTAAACAGAGATAAAAATCAAACTTGAACACAAATCCTTCCATTATATTATAAACAGTAAAACCACACCGAGACAGTCAGAACAACCTCAAACCTTACTAAAAAAAAAAAAAAATAGAACAAGCAACTACCACCACAAGAATAAGTTTGGTATTAATTGCTTCTTGTCACGCGATCATTTACAATGCAATTCCTAATATAACGATAAAAAACTACAACAATAACACAAATGGTCGTGTTATAGGAGAAACCCCATTAAACTCACAAAATTAGAAATAAAAAACAAATAAATAAATTTTAAAAAAAAAGCTTCTAGATTGAGTTTGGCCGGGTGGAAAATAGAAAAGCTATGAATTATGTCGTAATTCAGATAAAACTGTAAAAGAAGTTTAGCAAGAACCTCGGGGAAAATGAGATCCTTGTTTTAACTCTGGCTCGTCTAGCTGTACATGGAACGGCGGGTTCTCAGCACTATTCACACAGTATTGGGGATCCGCCAGAATGCTTGGCCAAGGCAGCTATGAATACCTGAGTCACAAAAATTTCAGGACTTCATTTCTCCATAAATCCTTAGAGGATGAGAGGAAAAACTGTGAAAAGATTTGTGAACCAACTCAAAGATGTCCCATTTCAGAATCTATTCTATCTTCTTTGGAAAACTGTGAAAAAATTTGTGAACCAACTCAAAGATGTCCCATTTCAGAATCTATTCTATCTTCTTTGGAAAACTGCGAAAAAATTTGTGAACCAACTCAAAGATGTCCCATTTCAGAATCTATCTTCTATGGTGACACGTAGGTATACAATACCGAAGGTTACTTTTTGCCAATTTGATATGGTTGGGCCATTCATTGTCAAATATATTATTTTTTGAAATGTCAAATTTTGACTAGGAATGTGTCATGTGTTGAAACAATATATTTCGACTCTAACCTATGATTATCAAGAGATTGAAATTTTTACAAGATGTTTCAATAATTTCTGTACATTGTTCTTGAAGTATGACATTCATATAAGACAACGTGACCTAGGAGTGGTGTGAGTCTTAGCAGTATTTTGGGGAAGTCTTATCTATTCCAAAGAAGTTGGAAATTCTATGAAATGAAAGTGGTCACCATTTTCCATTTTATTAAGTCACTTTGAGTGAAACGACATTACTTTAATGGGTTAAGGAGCATCCACCGTACACAGTGAAAGTGTCAGTGACAGTGCTCTCACAGTGATTTCAATAATACCCGTCAGTGTTTTCTCCGTGCTCAGCCAGTAATTTTTCATGTCAAATCCATGTGAAGATCACGGTACGGTGTCGTAGTGTGAATGCTCCTTCAATGGTGTAGTGGTAAGACGTTCTGGCTGGTAAACAGTAAGACATGGGTTCAAACCCAGCCAACCCATGGAATTTTAATCTCATGAATTTGAGATTCTTACCACATAATAATAGTTTACCACATAACACAAATAACTGCCGGTGTAGAGAGACTCTTCAGTCCTATTCGGGCAGTACAAATAAGGAATGGCTCAAAGGAAAACCAAAAAGGTTTAGGGATAAATTTCCCATTAAATAAGCAAAAGAACATAAGGTAATTTGCCTTTTATTATTTTGATAAGAAGGGACAGTTCAAGCGTCTCAACTAATTTCAAAAGGTGTGCAGGGGCCCAGAAAACACTACTATTTCTTTATATCTGGCGGAGTAATGTATTGTGTGACGAAATCATTCTTTATTCATTTTTGAACATGGCAGACATTTAAGCATCTCAAATCTGAGTATGTTGCACTATCATTTTCACATATGTTTTTCTTTCTCCTTTAAATTCTCCTTTCCCCAATTCTATTTGGGGCTGGCGTTGTTTTCCCTAATTCTAACATGCCCCAATCTTCTGGACTGAGCTTACTCTCTTTTGGTGTAACCTTTCCCGGCATGGTAACCCCCGTTTGCTCCTCACAGTAACCATAGAAACTTTTTTGAAAGGCTGAATGCCCTTCCTAACACCAAACTTTCTGTATTCACACGGGCCTAGTACCGTCGCCTAATAAAGCTGGCTTGCTCCCCTCGGTGTGGCAACATTTTCACAGATGTCTAACTTCACCTAATGATGATGATTTTTCAATTTCTTAACCTACTATTCAATGTACATACGATTTATAAAACCAAAACCACCCTCTCATCACCCTTGATTACCTTTAACATTATAAATGGAATAATTAATTAAAAAACACATTTTGATAATCTAATAATTTATTTAATTAAAAGTATTAAATGTTTCACAATAAAAAGATAGGTTTGAAGTGTGTGTTAATTAAATTTTCAACAGCTTTCAAATTTGGGAACAGAAAGACGAAGATAAATAGTCAAGTCATGGTCTAGGCTGTCTGAATCCAAACAGTCGGCGGTACAGTAGAAACACTAGAACACTTGAAAGCCCATTAGAGAGAGGTTCTTATCTTACAATAGGTGACGGAAGCTCTTAACAAAGCTAATTGTAGATACAAGAAGTATAGAGGGTGTGAAAAGAGTAGATTCTGCATCACCATTTGAATGAGGTATATCAGGGTTGCGAATATTCTTTCAGATATTTTAAGAGTGGTTTGGATCTATGGCACGTTGAATACACCGATCACTGAAGATAAACAACGTCCAGCGAGGTTGTTCCTTGTGGGTGTCCACGTGGGTTCGCGCCTCGTCATGCTAGCTATTTTTCCGGACCAACCCAGGATGGGTGAGGTTAATGTGGGTAGCTGGTTTGCAAGTTTCCAGCGAATGGAGGGTAAAACCCGTCTTGAATGACTAATAGATGTTAAAGAGACGTTAAGTCAATTTTTTTCTTTTAAAGAAAACTCGTATTTGCATTAATTTATTCATTGTAACCTTATTTTCATTTCGACTTTTGAAAATATGACATCACACTTGGCAATCTTGCTGACACAAAGTGGGGTGTTACCATTACCATAGGTTAACAGCCATGGGGCTGGTTTGCAACAACTCGTCATGAGCTGTTAATACTAGAAAATCCTTACGGATAATGCAGTAGCTTCTTCTTGCTTCCTACATGTGGGTATTATATTTTTTATGAAATGGCTGTACGAAAATTATACTTCGTATAGATTTAACGTGTGAGTAGTTATCAAGTTTCCAGCGAATGGAGGGAAACTTTAGGAAAGGACATAGGCTACTTTTTATCGCCAAAAAAAGGGTTGAAGCTATAAACGGCCATGCCTATAAGGCGCCAAGCGAAGCGAGCGTATCCTGCTAGTATTTCATACATTGAAAAGGCATTCTATAGAATGTCTGAATTATACACATTGTCTGCTCATCAATTACGACTATATGTCCATTAATAATTGATTAATTATAATTTTTGGCGATATTTTTTCGCGGTACCAAACTATTTCCAATGATTGTGAATATGACAGAGGAGCACGGAAACATATCTTAATATATAAATCAGACATCATATATCAGCTCAAAGCGAGAACGTTTTAGGTGACCGGTTAGTAGGACATTTTTGCAAAGATATGGTCAGAGTTACGAATTCGGGAACGAACAAAATAAAATTAGAAACTACTAAAAAGTCAGAATGATGGCTCTAAGGCCCCTGGCGAAACGTTTAAATCTTGTTTTTTTTTTAAAGGTTGCAATATACAGGGNCCCCCCCCCCCAATTCCATTATCCTTAATTGAAAACCAAAAATAGCAATATAAGAATCGTAACGAAGGACGGGAGAACAAATAATAGACTGTGGTCTCGCCTTCTGGAAGTATACTATAATAGATAATACCCTGTATGTGTGTGGTGTTAACAATTACTTTATTTTATTATTTCTGCTTATAATCTTTACTAATGATGTCAAAAACTATTTTCTCAAACTATTATACAGTAACCTGACCATACTGGATTAGTTTTCATTTCAGTGAGGCATGGCCGAACATGATCAATAACAACATATCAGGCTCGTAACCAGGATTTTATTTCGTAGGGAGAGGATATATAAAGGGGTTTTACCATACCATATAAGAATTATAGGAAAAATCAAACCTTTTCAAAAACTTCGGAGGGGGGGGNGGGGGGGGGGGGGAGCTGAACCCTTGAAACACTGTTGTGGATACGGCCATGAACATACTGGCTTATTCTGTTTGCCTTACACCGGGATGTACACTTTTGCCACTTAGACCCCGAAAGCTACATACCAAATTTCATAAAAAACAGTCATCGCTAAGTGGCAAAATTACCTATGACAGCGGAAAGAGTGCGGTGTACAGGGTACGGTAAAAACGCATTTCATTCAATGTATGTATACCTTGAAACTTATATAAAACTAGCTGTTTTCCCGTGCCAACATTCAACAACTCAATTTTAGATTTTTGGTGGAACCGACCTCCAGAGTAAACACGGCTCCTATTTAGGAAATTCAATATTTTACTCAAAGATATTACTTTTTGCACTGCGGAACACCTTCGTATAAAATTTCAGCTTTC
>CM022882.1:20586857-20618597 GCA_012654025.1 Pachypsylla venusta
ACACATTGTTTATATAAGGGTGCTCTCAGACAGCCGCTTACTTACTATCATATCGCATATCACACATTGTTTATATAAGGGTGCTCTCAGACAGCCGCTTACTTAATTATCATATCGCATATAACAGATTGTTTATATAAGGGTGCTCTCAGGCAGCCGCTTACTTACATATCATATCGCATATAGCACATTGTTTATATAAGGGTGCTCTCAGACAGTCGCTTGCTTACTATCATATCGCATATCACACATTGTTTATATAAGGGTGCTCTCAGACAGCCGCTTACTTACTTATCATATCGCATATAACACATTGTTCACATAAGGGTGCTCTCAGACAGTCGCTTACTTACTTATCATATCGCATATAACACATTGTTTATATAAGGGTGCTCTCAGACAGCCGCTTACTTACTATCATATCGCATATCACACATTGTTTATATAAGGGTGCTCTCAGACAGCCGCTTACTTACATATCATATCGCATATGTTCTTATGGGAGTCCGCACATCGAACAATTAGTGTAATTTTTTTCCTTGCTTATATAAACAATGTGTTATATGCGATATGATAAGTAAGTAAACGTCTGTCTGCGGGCATCCTAACACTCATAAACACAAAGGTCTTGTCCCTATTTTACACATCCCTAGTTTTATTTAAATAAGACCCTTTTCTCTCTCAATTAAGTACCATTTAACAAACCATAGCAAGAAGAAAGACAAGATAAGAAGATTTTGACAAAATCCTCGGAGCTGTCAACACGAACAAACAAACACACTTCTTGGAATTCTAATTGAACACTAATTTTTGATGTATTTTATCTGATTGAGATCTTTTCAATGAAAGTGCCTATATGTAGGAAGAAGGAATCAAGTTCTTTTTTTTTTATTATGTGGAAGCTAATACATTGTAGATTGTTGGAAAATACATTTAGTTACAACAGGTGACACAATAAAGATTTCGAGCCGGGGCTTTAAATTTTTCAATACTGTAAAATTAGGAGAAGATCTCTTTCAAGATCCTTTATAGCAGAATTTCCCAAACTGGGGGGCGCCCCCCTGGGGGGCGTGAAGTCAGGCCAAGGGGGGCGCGAGACGGGTTGGTTATTATCATTTAGTTAAAATATAATTGTATACCATTTTTTTTACAAGGGTAATTTTATTTTAGAAAATTTGAATGAGATAGCATTCAGCAACACATTAGCGTTTTCAATAAGATAACATTCAGCAACACATTAGCGTTTTGAATGAGATAGCATTCAGCAACACATTAGCGTTTTGAATGAGATAGCATTCAGCAACACATTAGCGTTTTGAATAAGATAGCATTCAGCAACACATTAGCGTTTTGAATAATATAGCATTCAGCAACACATTAGCGTTTTGAATAAGATGTCATTCAGCAAGACATTAGCGCTTTGAATGAGATAACATTCAGCACACCTTAGCGTTTTGAATAATATAGTATTCAGCATTAGCGTTTTGAATGAGATAGCATTCAGCATTACCCATACCCAATCATAATTTATAATGTAAAGGGAAGGGAGGCGTGAGAGGCTTTCATTTCTAGAAAGGGGGCGCGGTACCAAAAAAGTTTGGGAACCCCTGCCTTATAGGAAGGAGATATATATGTTCAGTTTTCCTTTCATACGGGTTTTGTCCATTGTCCACTTATATTACGACGGTTGTTGAGCCCAACATATTTTGGTATAGATTCATCTTTCGGCGCTATCGGTCAAAGATTCTCCTTGCTTTCTGCATGGGTAATAGAAAGGATATCGTTTCCGACCCTGCCCTTAGTCACCTTTTACGATCGTTATGGACCTGGGTACCTAGGAACTAATCTTTTTAATTGTAATTAATTTTAACGCAAACAATTTGCCTTACTAAACAAAATAAAGGAAAGTGACATATGCAGCCATCCCGGCGCGTCCATTTCCACGATTTTTTTTTTTTTTTTTTTTTTTTTTTTCAATTCCATTTGTGATCGAGATTTTGATAACTTTCAATTAGGTGAATCCATTTTTTGAATCAGATCGAACAAGTTGTTGTTTCTTTGAAATTTTATTCATATTTTGTATACTCAGACATTATTACACTTCTTAGACAGATAATTATTGGAGAAAATTTTAAGATTTAAATCTTTGAATAACATGTTAATTATAAGTGTTAAAAAATATTAACTATTAAATAAATTAAATTTAAACAAAACACTTACCAAAAACACTATTTATATTAATTTACGAAGAAACTAGTTTCGAATCATTCGATTCTAGTTTCGAATCATTCGATTCATCATCAGTCTAGTCGAGTCTAAAGATGGAAGTCAACTTCCATCTTTAGACTCGACTAGACTGATGATGAATCGAATGATTCGAAACTAGTTTCTTCGTAAATTAATATAAATAGTGTTTTTGGTAAGTGTTTTGTTTAAATTTAATTTATTTAAAAATTTTAAGAATTAAATTTTTCGTAGGTTAAAATATTTTGTCTTTGAAATTTGGCTAAAATTTTTCGATTTTAGTAATCTTTTTAAGTTCCCCTATCCACAGTTCTAAAAATTTGATACCTTGAATTGTACAAATTGTAGTTATCACTCACTCTGTATCGTCGTGTTTGAGAGATTACACGCGGGAATATGAGCAAAAATATTTTGGATTTGTATGTATAGATATTAAAAAATGTGCTCTAATAATTTACATTCGTGATTACAATTTTTTTTTTCTCGTCTTCTTCAAATAAATCATTCCAGTGTGACAATTTTGATGATACTCAACAAACTCAGTTGATAAGTGTGTTACATGTGTTTAGATTAGAAACAATATTTGAACCTCCATCACCTCTATGATGACAAAAAATATAAACTTAATTTATTGTGTTAGAGAGACGCCTATAGTATATATTCTGAATGAGAATTTTAATTATTTTTTACAATGTTATGTGTAGGTGTTGAATAGCAAGAGTAATTATTATTAGGAGAAAGTTGTGAATAAAATAGTTCTGGAGTGGATTGTTAAGCTTAAGCGTCATATTCTAAAACTTCACTCAAGTGTGAGTTGTCACTTCGACTACAAATTAGCGAAGTGGCCACNCCCCCCAAAATAAAATAAAATCCTAAATACGGGTCTGTAATTCTTACCTATTGCGTGTTTAAAATGATTATACTTATGTATAGTTTCAACAGTCATCTCATTTATATAGTCAATATCCAAATATTGTATTGTAGCAGCAAGGAAAACACTATCGGCAATACCAGGGGTTATTCGATTCAAATGTTCATCTTGAATGATTCTTTCCATAAGAGCTATGTTCTGATTGACGTCATTTGATTTCTTCACCTTATAATGTTTTACAAACTTAGAAAAGTTCGATGGAGAAGCCATTTTGTAGTCATCATAAAAGCTGAAAATACAAAATAAAATTATGAAGTAAAGTCAGCTATAGATTATAGCGCTGTCGTATCGAAAGAAAAATATCGATATTATTCCCGATATTGATAGTATCGAAAACTTAATCTTGATAAGCGATATTATCGGATGGTCGAATATCGATACGAAATATCGATGTTCCATATTATCGATTTTTTAAAAAAAATTATTAATAACTAGCAGAATACGCCCGCTTCGCTTGGCGCCTTAGAGGCATGGCCGTTTATAGTTTCAACCCCTTTTTTCGCGATAAAAAGTAGCCTATGTCCTTTCCTAAAGTTTAGTCTATCTCCATACCAAATTTCATCAAAATCGGTTCAGTAGTTTAAGCGTGAAAGCGTAACATACATACAGACAGATAGACAGACAGACAGACAGAGTTACTTTCGCATTTATAATATTAGTATGGATAATACTTAGCAACAAAAGTCGCAGATAAAACAATTGAAAATTATAAATTAATATCACGGACTGAACAGAGGAAAATTCAACCCCGTTGAACACAAAATGAGGCCATTTTGATTATGTACCTTTATACATTATACAGCTTTAAGATCCCTCAGGTTCTTAAGCGTAGCCCCTGACGGAGCCAGAGTAAAGTTCTTCATGGGTCTATTTATAACTTTAATATCCCTTCGAAACATTAGTTGGCCGCAGATGGACCAAATGAAATTTTCATTAGGGGGGCCTTAGGTGTTGTTCCTGTATATTCCTTCAGAATTCCTCAGAAGCATAAGCGAGCCTACCCCCATTGGACGTAAAGTAAGGCTTTTAGGGGGCCTTTATGTCATGCACCTGTATATACCTCTAAGATCCCTCAGGAACATAAGCGGGGCCTCTGGCGGAGCCAGAGTTAAGTATTTCAGGGAGCTCTTAAAGAGCCAGAGTAAAGTGCTTCAGACCATGTACAAATTTAATCCCTCTCCAGAATTTCTGTTGGGACCCCGATGGAAACAAATTAAGTTCCTTTGGGGGTCGTCTAACCGTAGACCCAAATAACAGTTTGGGCACCTCAGTAATAAACCCTGTAGATCGACACATAAAATATTGTAAGTAGTACTCCCCCCCCCCCCCCCNCCCCCCCCGAAAATTTGTAGGGTGAAATTCTGCGGGGTGCCACGACAAAACTTTTGCCGCCACTGAGGTAAAATACTTTCGGACATGGCTTTATAGAGTGAAAACCTACATCTTAACTTGGTCTCAAGAATATGTGATTAATAGATTGACATCGAATTATGTTACACCCGTGTGGATTACCCCGACAAAGTTGTCTCCCTAGATTGTGAAGAATATCCTACTTAAAAAAGTTGTCTCCCTAGATTGTGAAAAATATCCTACTTAACAAATTTGTCTCCCTAGATTGTGAAGAATATCCTACTTAACAAAATTGTCTCCCTAGATTGTGAAGAATATCCTACTTAACAAAATTGTCTTCCTAGATTGTGAAGAATATCTTATTTAACAAAGTTGTCTCCCTAGATTGTGAAGAATATCCTACTTAATAAATTTGTTTCCCTAGATTGTGAAAAATATCCTACTTAACAAAGTAAGATATTCTTCACAATCTAGGGAGACAACGTGTTTGCACGGAACACGTCTGTTTATAACTCTCTCCAGGGCCACCGAGAGGGGACGGGGTTAATCCCCGGGCTTTTGGGTGGGCCCTTAAGAACTTGTTCATTTTAGTAAAGGGGCCCGTAATTTTTCAGTCCCAGGCACGGATTTTCTCTCGGCGGCCTTGACTCACTTTATAAAGTTCTGAATTGTGTTAAAAGGTTTTGAATAGAATTCAACTATAATATCATCGATAATATTCATGACTGCTGGTGACACATAGCTGTTCAACTTGAACGCTGGAATCTCTTTATTACTCCACTGTGGATTTACAACTGGTTGTGGCTGAAGTTCATAATCTTCATTTAGGAAAGTACATCCAAATCTTTCTATGATATTTTCGGCGACTCCTGGAAATTAAGAAAAAAATGATGTATACAGGTTTCATTCGGGAAGGGGAGGAGGTCAATTCGACTTTTCTATCTTTAGTAGTGAAATGTACGCTAACCGTCAGAGCCACAGACAGCAAAGAAAGATAAATTAATTGTTTTAATAGGTAAAGAAAAATAAATTAAATGTTTTAATAGGCAAAGAAAGATAAATTAAATGTTTTAATAGGTTAATTCATTCAATGTGGCATCATCGTATCCGATGGTAGCCAGCTGTATGAGACAGCAGCTCTAGATAGTTTGTAGTATACTGCTTATGTTTTTAATTGTCATCATACATCCGTTCTTGGAAGCTGATAATTGACATGGGCCCCCAGAACCATGGCAATCACTGCAATATAATTACGTCAGTAACATAAGAGTCATAAACATAATGATATTACAGAGTTGCTTTCTGCGTTATTTTACACCATCAGCTCAGGTGGACTCGGCCCGTGAGGATGTCACCCTCAAGTAACTTCTAACGATCTCAAGTATGATATACTTTTCCTCATGGAAAGTTAGCAAGTCATATATGGATTGGAAGAAATTATGCCTTCGGTCATAAAGTTGATGAATTACTCCAAATGCTGTCACTTCGATCTGATATTTAATCAAAATTTTAGAACAATTTTCTTGCTTCTGACAGCTCACAGTATCCATAGAAACTGAAAATGTCGTCCAACATGTTGCATGTTTCCAAAAATGTTTCCAAGTGTGGACCATGTACCGTGTCGGACAACATCGGCAGGGTCCACACTTATGTTGGAAATATTGTACAACATTGCAACACCGTGTGCCGTGTCGGACAACATCGGCAGGGTCCACACTTATGTTGGAAATATTGTACAACATTGCAACACCGTGTGCCGTGTCGGATAATATCGGCAGGGTCCACACTTATGTTGGAAATATTGTACAACATTGCAACACCGTGAACCGTGTCGGACAACATCGGCAGGGTCCACACTTATGTTGGAAACATTGTACAACATTGCAACACCGTGTACCGTGTCGGACAACATCGGCAGGGTCCACACTTATGTTGGAAATATTGTACAACATTGCAACACCGTGTACCGTGTCGGACAACATCGGCAGGGTCCACACTTATATTGGAAATATTGTACAACATTGCAACACCATGTACCGTGTCGGATAACATCGGCAGGGTCCACACTTATGTTGCAAATGTTGTACAACATATGTTGGGCAACATTTACAACATAAGTATGTACCCTGCTTAACACCAAACCTTTTGTATTTGCACGAGCTTAGGATTTTCATCTAATGAAACTGGCTTGCTCCCCTCGGTGGCTATATTCGACCGAGGAATAATGAGTGCTTTCCAATCAAATTGACCCCATTCATCCTTCTAAATAAATACACAGCTACATATTTATTATTATTTTATATTTAACTTATAATATATTAAGCAACTTGCTACTGAATTTTAATTTCAAGCCTTCAAGATATAATATTTTATATTTTTTGATTTGTAGATTTCACATTAGGTTCTATACGTTAACAACAAGTTTCTTAAAGTTAAAACCAATTAAAACGGTTAACATATCAGTGAGTGTGTGTGTGTGTGTTGAGATACCAATTCTGGACAAGGGCGGGGGTTGTGTATTAGCTTCACACTTAGACTTAGTGAGAACAAGTCTATCGCTCTAATTGACCAAACAAATGTGTGTGTGTTGGGATACCAATTCTGGACAAGGGCGGGGGTTGTGTATTAGCTTCACACTTAGACTTAGTGAGAACAAGTCTATCGCTCTAATTGACCGAACAAATGTGTGTGTGTTGGGATACCAATTCTGGACAAGGGCGGGGGTTGTGTATTAGCTTCACACTTATACTTAGTGAGAACAAGTCTATCGCTCTAATTGACCGAACAAATGTGTGTGTGTGTTGGGATACCAATTCTGGACAAGGGCGGGGTTTGTGTATTAGCTTCACACTCAGGTTTAAAAGGAGTGCCCTGAAGTAATGCGAAAGCAGTTCCGGGGCACAACTTTTTTTTTAAAAAAAAAGGTTATATTGTTATGTTATCCGATTAGGAATGTTCGATCTTTTGAACAAAATTATCGGCAGAACCTGGTTGGTCTCCGACAAGCTGAAGATAAAGATGATTTTTTTTTTTTTTTTTGATCTGCACAAATGGAGAAAATTCATGAGCGTTGATATCACAGATCAATTCTATAGTATGTCAGTAGCCTAGGATTAAATTCAACTTAAATATACTCAGCTTTATTTTTAGACGTCTCTTTAACATGTACTGATCACTAGAGACGGGTATTTTACCTTCTATTCGCTGGGAAATTACAAACCAGCCACCCACATTGCATCTCACCAGCCTCTCTTGGGCCGAAAAAATCACAGGGGCACGAAATCACGTCGACACCCACATGTCACATCCTCGCTGAACGTTGCTAAACTGCCAGAGATCGAACGGGACCTGGTGTATTGAACGTGCCATAGCCCCTAGCACATACTCAGCTTTGAATTTTAAAAAGTTGTTATATCATTTAAAGCAATGACGCCAACTTTATTTAGTTCTCTTTTATTGCTTTAGTTATTTATATTGCACTGCTACTGGTTTCTGGTTTTTGATTTCAAGCTTCAATTGTACTTTAAGTTCAGTTCGGTTCAGTTCGTATTTACATACAAATAGCTACTGCCTTTGTATAATTAAAAAATGTATATGATGTAAGGCGAATGTACCATAATAGGTCAGCTTCTGAATCTGATATTTGTACTTTTGTCTTTTAAGCCAGCGTCTATGGCACATTAAATAACCAGTTCCTGTTAGATCATTGAAGTTAAGCAACGTCCAGTGAGGGTGTCATTGCTCATTCAAGAGGGGGATTTTTACCCTCTATTCGCTTAAAATCGACAAACCAGCTACTCACATTGACCCTACCCAGCCTGAGCTGGGCTGAAAAAATAGCCAGCATCATGAGGCCGCGAACCAATAGGTATGGTCGACCATTTGGTAAAACCTCGCTGGACGTTGCTTAACTTCATTGATCTTACAGAAACTGGTGTATTCAACGTGCCATAGACACTACAAACATGTATTCGGACGTTGCTTAACTTCAATGAAAAAGATCATTGAAGTTAAGCAACGTCCAGTGAGGGTGTCATTGCTCATTCAAGAGGGGGATTTTTACCCTCCATTCGCTTAAAATCGACAAACCAGCTACTCACATTGACCCCACCCAGTTTGAGTTGGGCTGAAAAAATAGCCAGCATCATGAGACCGCGAACCAATAGGTATGGACGATCACTTGGTAAAACCTCGCTGGACGTTGCTTAACTTCATTGATCTTACAGAAACTGGTGTATTCAACGTGCCAGAGACACTACAAACATGTATTTGAAAATGAAATATCTGCTTTCACGTAGGTGATAAAGCGAATGATAGATAAACGAGCAATGTGAAAATAATATTATTTTTTCAGTCTGCTCATTTTCTTTAAGTACTCTATCTTCAGTTGGCTAATCTACAAATCTTTGATATAGCCATTGTTGAATCTACTGGTCTTCCTTTGGTGAAATCACCCTTATATATTGTATCCTACATAAATTTCTTTTCAGTGACTTCTTTAGTGTGCCCCTGAGGGGCTATATTTAGTACAATTTTTTGCTTCTAATCTTATATTAGTGTCTACGCTGTTTGCTGTTTATGTTCCCACGAGTTCGACTAACTGGTCTTTTTGTTTTTATCAGATGTTTTGTTTGCCGTGGAAAAGTTCATTCTGAAGTAAGCTTGATGAAAGAGATCTCAAACTTAATTGAGAGTGTTGGCAAACTTTCTTAATTCTTTAGTAGTAAGGGTTGGGTGGAGAACTCCTCACTAATTAACCCCGCCCTTTGAATGAACTTTATTTAACTAGCTAAACTGTTTCTCTTCTTTTTAATTCTTTCTTTCTCTTCCTCTTGTTAATTCTTTCTTTTTATTTTTGGTAGTAAGAAGTATTTTTAGGAGAAATTGCTCCTAAATCAAATAATTGTGGCATAATTGGAAAATTAGTGGAAGCGTCTGAGCTCTCACACGACTCGGAGAAATTTCTCCTAAATCAAATGAATTGTGGCATAATTGGAAAATTAGTGGAGACGCCTGAGCTCCCACAAACCTTGGAGAAATTGCTCCTAAATCAAATTAATTGTGACATAATTGGAAAATTAGTGGAGACGCCTGAGCTCCCAAAAAGATTGGAGAATTTGCAGGTTTTTTTAAAAAAAATAAGTTAATAGTGAAATTTTTTCTCAGCTCCCTTAAAAAATAAATGAATCTAAGATTTTAGACGAGTTGGGAAATTAGTGGAGGCGCCAGAGCTCCCACAAACCTTGGAAAAATTGCAGGTTTTTTTTTAAAAAAAAATAAGTTAATAGTGAAATTTTTTTCTCAGCTCCCTTAAAAAATAAATGAATCTAAGATTTTAGGCGAGTTAGAAAATTAGTGGAGGCGCCTGAGCTCCCAAAAACCTTGGAGGGATTGCAGGTTTTTTTTTTTAAAAAAAAAAATGAGTTCATAGTGAAATTTTTTCTCAGCTCCCTTAAAAAATAAATGAATCTAAGATTTTAAGCGATTTGGGTAATTAGTGGAACCGCCTGAGCTCCCACAAAGTACTAAAATATTAGTAGTGAAATTATTTCTCAGCTCGCTTATAAAATCAATGAATCTAACAGATTAGGCGAGTTGAGAAATTGGTGAAGGCGCCAGAGCTTCCATACACCTTTTGAATTGGCAGAAGATGGCTTCCATAAGCTTCAAATTCAAATAAATTGTCTCATATTTTTGATTTATTATTTTCAATAATGAACCTTTGAAATCGTCACAATAAAAAAATACCCCCCGTCAAAATTTGATAGTATACGTTTCAAGGTACGTAGAATCCAAAAATCGAAAGAAAAAAAAACGCCGTACGCCGTGAGTTTGCCACTTAGCGTTAACCGATTTGAAATTTGGTATATAGGTCCCATCTAGGCTCTAATTGTGCCCCGAAACTTTTGGGTGCAATCGAATACACCCTTGGCGATATTTGCCGTTTTTTTTAAAGGTTTTCAGTATTGGTGTCTAAAAGGAGAATGGTAAGAGCTAGAGATTTGAAATTTTGTATGTATGTCAAATTTAGGGTCTAATTACGGCCTAGATTTAAAATCGTCACAACCCCTCCCCCTCAATTTTGGGGGTGGAGTATTTTTTTTTGCGGAAAAAGGAAAGTTTTTTCCTTTTGGATTTGTATTGTGTACGTCTAATAGCGTTCTGTAGTTCTGTGTTTTATTCTGACGTCTGTTCTTATCTCGCAATAGTAGTATGTTGTCTATATGAACTTATAATAATTTTTTATATTTATAATTAATAAACTTCTATATTTATAATTAATAAAAAAATCACGTAAACATAATATTATATATATAAAAAAAAAAATATCTTGTATCCACACACCTAATAAATAAAATCTCTCCTCTGCGGACAACATGTAGAAACTGAATTTCATGAACAAAACTTACATCTGACACGCCTCCTTTTTATTACATTTTATTATTATTTACATATTTCCAAAAAAAAAAAAATTGAAAAAAATAAATATTTTATTTTTAGTGTACATCAATTTGATTTATGACAATTTTTTTTTATCGTTGGTATTTTAACGTGTAAAATTCATCATTCATTCATTTTTCTTTTTCATATGAAATTCCTATGCTGGTGATATTTTTGGTTGTAATAATTTCATAATATATGCTTGTTTTGTTTTGCTTGGCGTTTGCTAAACCAGCGTTATGCTTGTTGATATCCTTGGTTATGTTTTACTAGTCGCAGTTTCAGCCTGATTTTACAGATGTATAGTATGTCTTTGAGGGTGTGACGGATTAGATACAGAAGCAGATACAGTAGTTGCCCCGCATCTCCACCATTGTGACGGCTGCAACCGCGATAACGCGGCAACAACTCCAAGATTAATCCTAGGAGTTTCGTGCACTTAATTTAACGTCTTTCGACGGAGTAAGATTTAGATGGAAGAATTAATAAAGACGAAGTATGGAAATAATAATATATGACCGAAGTTGACGTCAAAATTGTTTTTTTTTGGGTTCTATTGGAATATATACATGTTCATCTGGTCTATTGGAAGCTTAAAATTGCTATAGGGACTTTAAGAAATTTGGCAACTTATTTTTTTATTTTTGTCGAAAAAAGGCCTATTTTTCCCAAAATTCGAATTTTTAAGGTTGATGCGCGATCGGAAGACATGGTCGATTTTAATTTTTTTTTGGCTCAAAAGTGTTATCTCGATCACCCACAAGTTTTCCGAGCTATAGCGTTAATTAAAAAAAATATTTTTGTTTTTCGACCCACCCTAATATATATATATTGCTAATGTTCTTTATTGATTTTTCAAATAAGAAATAAATAGATAGATGTTAATTAAATATGAAAATGGATGTTAATTATAATTAAAATATTAAAGTGTTACTTAATAAGGAATAGGACTGAAATGCTTAACTTCTTCTATAATTATAATAACTTTGTTCTAAACAGTCTTAACAGTTCCAAATCCAAATACTGACTAACTGGTGGTCAATGTGCACTGCTGCAACTCGGTACGGTATTCAGCAAAGTGATGATTAAGTTAATAGGAAAATAAACGGACAGAGTGGCGTGATATTATTATGGGCAGTTGTGGCGTTACAAGGGAAACATTGAATCCGTATAACAAATGTCATGCATTTTTATTAACGTTCAGTGGATACCGTACCGCTTGCAGTGGACGATTGAAAAACATAGGAAATGGAATGTTGGTCATATCCATTAAATTCCAAAGTTTTGCGGGAGCACAGAAATCTCCCCTAATTTACAAAGATGTGTGTGGAAGTAACCATCTCCACTTATTTGATTTTAATATGTTACATGTCTTAAAACGTAAATTAATGACAAAATTGTTAATCTGATTTCAGGTGCCTGATCTTCAGTCTGCTTTAAGTGGAAAATCTCCTTGCGATGGATGGCCAACAGAACAAGAAATCATGGTAAGTTATCGGCTATATTAGATTAAGAATAATCAACTGGGCCCATATTCGTGGCCAAGTTGTTGGTCAACTGGCAAAAGAGGTTAACACGCCCTTATTATTATTATAGAACTGGTTGCAGGTCTCTATTGAGACTGCGAACTTTATTTATTTATACTATTGCGAACTTTATTTATTTATACTATTGCGAACTTTATTTAATTGATTCGAAGCAACAGCCTCCAGTTCCAGCCGCCTCAATTAACTGAGCTACTGAAGCTAATAAGACCTTTCTTTACATTAATTTATATGGAGGGATGTTGACTCATATTAATCATCAAATACTAAATGATAATTCTTAGGACTGCCACACTCTACAAACATTTCTCGGCCAACTTAAGAGACATGTTTGTCACGTAAGTTTGTTTATAAAGTCAAATGATAAAATGTTTGTAATATGCGGAAAATGATGTTTTCAACAAATTTTTAGAATTTATTGTAGAATCTCTGATGCTGCAATAGTTAAATTCTTTCCTGTTGTGTATATGTGGAAGGTAATTGACAACAAAATTTTTCGAACTGGCCCATTGTATCCTTTGTCACTTTTAGCCAAATTTTGAATCTTTTATTTTTTGAATATTTTACAGCCTAATGGGGCTGGTTTACAACAACTCTCCGTGAGTTGTTTATACTGAAGAATCCTTATGGATAATGCAGTAGCTTCTTCTTACTTTCTGCATAATATCGTTTTCAACCCTGCCCTTATTCGCCTTTTACGATCAGCATGGACTTGGGTGCCTTGGATTTTTTTTTTTTTCAAGCCCCCTATCCCCAGTGGACTTAAAACCAGATCAACCTTAGTCGCCTTTTACGACCAGCATGGACTTGGGTGCCTTGGATGTATTCTTTTTAAGCCCCCCTATCCCCAGGGGACTTAAATCCAGATGTTGAGAGCTTTCGGAATTTCATCCTTTGTTTTGCATCCCGGCAAGATCTTGAAACATTATCCAGTTCATTGTATAAAGTAAAAAAAACTGAAGAGATGTATGACTTAGTCAGTCAAGTTTAGAATGTCTAAACTTAAGCCCCCCCTATCACCAGGGGACTTAAAGATCTGGATCTTATTATTCTTAAATGTTGGGAACTTTCGGAATTTCATCCTTTGTTTTGCATGCTGGCAAGATCTTGAAACATTATCCAGTTCATTGTATAAAGTAAAAAAAAACTGAAGAGATGTATGACTTAGTCAGTCAAGTTTAGAATGTCTAAACTTAAGCCCCCCTATCACCAGGGGACTTAAAGATTTGGATCTTATTATTCTTAAATGTTGGGAACTTTCGGAATTTCATTCTTTGCTTTGCATGCTGGCAAGATCTTGAAACATTATCCAGTCCATTGTATAAAGTAAAAAAAAAACTAAAGAGATGTATGACTTAGTCAGTCAAGTTTAGAATGTCTAAACTTAAGCCCCCCCCTATCACCGGGGGACTTAAAGATCTGGATCTTATTATTGGGAACTTTCGGAATTTCATCCTTTGTTTTGCATGCTGGTAAGATCTTGAAACATTATCCTTAAAACTATTCTTTTTTAATACAGTCATGTTCATTGTATAAAGTAAAAAAAAAAAAATCTGAAGAGATGTATGACTTAGTCAGTCAAGTTTAGAATGTCTAAACTTCTGAGAAGTTTTCTTCTCTTCTGACGAACTAGAATCAATCCTCAGGGGTCAAGGCTATCTACAATAGATTTAACCTTGAAAATTTCAGACCCTTAAGTCATGTTTTATATTATTTTATACTAACTTTGATGTAACCAACATTCTTACTCACTTCAGATATACTTCTTGTCTTGCTTTGTCTTACGATGTTCGTTTGGTTTGTTTTACTTAATTTACTTTGCGGAAAGTGATGGTGGTGGAAGGGCTGGGTAACTTATTATGCTACTCTGAGGATGCCGGACTAGATGTAGATAATCCCGGCCCCTTCCATGTCCTCCAATAGTGGTATACAAATGACAGCAGCCAAAACTGCAGAACACATCAGATAGACATAGTTAGAGTTGCATCGAGCATTCTCGTAATTTTATATTTTAACTAAATGATAATAACGCCCCCCCCCCGTTGGATTGCCTTCACGCCCCCCCAGTTTGGGAACCTCTGCCTTAGTGTGACAGATCTCAATTCCCCTGGCTGAAAATCGTGGACGATAACAATTAAACCGCAGACCGCACCGCAGCAACTTATTGCTATTAATAGATAACATAGTTGCGAAGTCTCATGAATATTTTTTTTTTACAAGGATGTCGGTAATTCTAAGAAATTCTTTTTGTCACTTCCATAAGTGCCGCTTATTATTGCGTCTTGTATATTGCCGCCACTAGATTGTCTGTCTAATCTAACTCCCGCACAGTCTAATTTCTTATTAATTGTTTTAGCCTCGTTGATGTGGCGCTCTGTCTTTTAACCAATTTAAATTGAAATTCCTTTATTGTTAAGTAGTTCAATTTGATGTTTTCTCTGATGTGGCAGATGCTTTAACATTTCAATAATTTTCCAATATGCCTCTACGAGTATTAAGAGCGGTCGTCCTTTTGAAGCGACTACCAGCAACTGCAAGCTCACCCTACTATGAGGGACTGATCCCAGTGAATGTAGGTTAAAATGCCTCCATTAAAGCCGGTCGTCCTTTTGAAGCGACTTTGAGCAACTGCAAGCTCACCCTACTATGAGGGACTGATCCCAGTGAATGTAGGTTAAAATGCCTTCATTAAGGCCGGTCGTCCTTTTGAAGCGACTATGAGCAACTGCAAGCTCACCCTACTATGAGGGACAGATCCCAGTCAATGTAGGTTAAAATGCCGCCATTAAGGCCGGTCGTCCTTTTGAAGCTACTGCGATTAACTGCAAGCTCACCCTACTATGAAGGTCTGATCCTAGTGAATGTAGGTTAAAATGCCTCCATTAAAGTCGGTCGTCCTTTTGAAGCGGCTATGAGCAACTGCAAGCTCACCATACTATGAGGGACTGATCCCAGTCAATGTAGGTTAAAATGCCTCCATTAAGGTCGGTCGTCCTTTTGAAGCGACTATGAGCAACTGCAAGCTCACCCTACTATGAGGGACTGATCCCAGTCAATGTAGGTTAAAATGCCTCAATTAAAGTCGTTCGTCCTTTTGAGGCGACTGCGAGCAACTGCAAGCTCCCCTACTATGAAGGAAGGACTGATTCCATTGAATGTAGGTTAAAATGCCTCGATTAAGTGCGGTCGTCCTTTTGAAGCGCCTACGCACAACTGCAAGCTCATGAGGGACTGATCCAAATGTGTTTAGTTAACCATACTGTAAGCACATTGCGCTTACAGTGGGCGTTCCGCTTACAGTCACTCGTAGTAGTTCTTATTTTGCATAGCCCAAATCTTTGCATATATGCAAGGAAAAATAAATGCACATATGCCTATGAGAGTCTCCAAAATATTTGATTTGCAGACTCCTAAGAGAACAAGTGTATTTGTATTTCCTTGCACATATGCGAAGATGTGTGCTATTATATATGATCAGTTATTAAATAAGATCAGTAAATATGCGTCTGTCTGCGAGCAACCTCACAATCTTCCATCTTATACTGTAAAATATAAATTTTAACTTCTGACTCATCCAGTATGAATATTATTTTTTCTTAAAAGAAAAGAAATAAAACAAAATGAATTACAGAATTAATCTTAATTGTGTATCTTAATTTAAAATCTATAAATACGATGGCAACCATATTTAAAGTTTTTTTTTTTTTTTTTATGTTGCTGCACAAAGAAATAATGTAATGGTCAGATTGACCTTAGCAAGGTCAAACTCATAATAATTCAATAGAATTGTTTAATAATGGGAAGATCAGTTGATGGTGGCTTGGTTTGGTTTCCTTATGTGGAAAACGATTTTAATATTATAATTCAGGAGATTTAAATTGTTTAATAATGGGAAGATCATCAGATCAGTTGATGGTGGCTTGGTTTGGTTTCCTTATGTGGAAAACGAAAGTAATTTTATTATTCAGATTTGAAATCTCTTGAAAAATGTTTGCAGATGACGATAGCAATATGGCATGTCGATACAATCCTTTCCAACATCCAAGCCGATCTTCATAGAGAGGTTTTGCCGAACCAAGTTCCCTATTTTTTTAACCTCTCTTGGAGGATAGTTTCACTTGTAACATCTTAGTAAAAAAATTATCCACCATTTCTCATTTCTCTATGACTTAGTTCAAAGACAAACACCACTTTTCAATTCAAATAGTTCAAAAATTGAAAACGCCGAAAACTCTAAAATTGCTCCTCACAGTATCAATAGAAATTTCTTCGAAACTCGTATTTTTCTGATAACTATTCATTTTTTGTTTTTGCGCAGACAAATCTGTCTTGTATGGCAGGACCTGCACAGTCTGAAAATCGGAGACAAAATCTGTGCAGATCCTTCCATACACGACAGACTTGTCTGCGCAGATAAGTCTGTACAGACAAGTCTGCACAGACTTATCGGTGCGTGTATGGCCGGCCTAACACAGCATGGCGATGCCATTCTGACAAGAACAAAATTATTGCCCTTGCTCATATCGCTCATCCAGTATATTTCAATGGACGAATGCATTATGTTTTTTCCAATAAAGATCTTCAATTCTGATTGGCAACACTTTTAAAGTTCAAATCTTGAATCATGTTTCAAGTTTATTTATTTCTCAAGTTTGAATCATTTACAGAATGATTAATTTCAAGTTCAATAATTTTCTGTAAGGTAATAGAATTCTGTTAATTTTTTTTTTTTGCTTAACGTCTGTTGGTCATTCGAGGCCGAGGTTTTACCCTCCATTCGCTGGAAACTTGGAAACCAGCTACCCACCTTGACCTCACCCTGTCTGTGTTAGCCTGGAAAAATAGCCAGCATCAGGTGGGCGCGAAGCCACGTAGACACTCACATAGTACAACCTCGCTGGACGGTGTTTTTAATTAAATTTAATTAAAAGAAAACACCAAAGACACTATTAAGAATGGAGGTTGACTGTGAGTACTGTTCAACGTATTTTCCAAGTACTCTCTAGGAGTAATTTTTTGGGACTTTATTTAATAGAAAAACGACCATACCTTGAAAAATTCTTATCTAATAAATTATTGTTGTTAAATTAGGGTACTATGTATGTGTTAAGCTAAAAAAAACAGCACAAAACACTCCGAATTTGTTCATATTAACAGTTATTCTTTGTCGCTTTATTTAAAAGAAAGGCCCTATCAGCCAGCGTTTAATCGTTTATGGCACGTTGAATAAATCTGTTCCCGTTCGATGAAGTAATGCAACGTCCAGCGAGGTTGTTCCATCTGGGAGTCCACGAACTACCTAATACAAAAAAATGGCTATTTTTCTGGCTCGACTCAGGCTGGGTGAAGTCAATGTGGGTAGCTGATTTGTAAACTTCTAGCGAATGAAGGGTAAAACCCCCGTCTCGAATGACCCATAAAATGACGTTAAGCAAAGAACGGCCTTACTTGAAACATTCCTGATTGTTTTTTTGCTGTTGTTGTTAATTTGGAAGTAAAGTACTTGAGTAAAGTAGAACAGAAAGTGAGGGAACTTGCTTTAACCCATTCGGCTCGGTCGAGTTACAGTTAACTCCTAACGTTATAGAGTAGGTAATTAGTGAGATATTTGGACAGTTCCTAAAAGTTGGAAGATAAATGTCGTTTTTCCTCAATGACTTTGGTTTTTCGTGATTGTGATTTATTATTTTCAATAATGAACCTTTGGAATCGTCACGAAAAAAAAAATTACCCCCCCTCAAAATTTGATATTATAAGTTTCAAGGTACGTAGAATCCAAAAATCGAATAATAAAAAAAAAATCCTCGCAGTACGCCGTGATGGGCACTTTTGCCACTTAGCGTTGACCGATTTGAAATTTGGTATATAGGTCCCATCTAGGCCCTAATTATGCCCCGAAACTTTTGGGTGCAATCGAATACACCCTAGGCGATATTTGCCGTTTTTTAGCGGTTTTCAGTATTGCTGTCTAAAAGGAGAATGGCAAGAGCTAGAGATTTGAAATTTTGTATGTATGTCAAATTTAGGGTATAATTACGGCCCAGATTGGGAATCGTCACGACCTCCCCCTCAATGTCCGCCCTCCGCCGGCGCCGTGATGGGCAGTTATGCCACTTTTTTTTCATATTTCAATTATTATTATTATTATTATTATTTTTTTTTCTGAAACATAAAACTTTCAGTCTTTGTAGCTTGGAGGGGAAGCATTTTCCCCACATGATCTTATACGCTTGTAATCATGTAATTTTAGTCTCAAGAACATAGTATAGTTAATGGATTGACATCAAAATTATGTTACACCCTGTATATTTACCAACGCAAATTATTGAACTTATCTTAGCATGAATACGATATGAATATTCATATTCATCCATATGTGGGCAGGCATCGCTGTGTGAGGTGACCCAAAAAAAGGTTTATTTAAAATATTTTTGGTTTGTTCCTTTGTAACAGACACAATAAAAAACATAGGTGTAAAAAGAAAGTGACAAACAAAAATTTCGATTTTTTTTTTTTTCACAATNCACTACATTTCTCAGGAACCGATTATCCACAGGGGACATTAAGGTGACAATTAATTTCATTCCAACTTTGAAATTTGTGATCTAAACACTTGTAAAATTTGTATAGACAAATTCTGGAACACTACATTTCTCAGGAACCGATTATCCACAGGGGACATTAAGGTGACAATTAATTTCATTCCAACTTTGAAATTTGTGATCTAAACACTTGTAAAATTTGTATAGACAAATTCTGGAACACTACATTTCTCAGGAACCGATTATCCACAGGGGACATTAAGGTGACAATTAATTTCATTCCAACTTTGAAATTTGTGATCTAAACACTTGTAAAATTTGTATAGACAAATTCTGGAACACTACATTTCTCAGGAACCGATTATCCACAGGGGACATTAAGGTGACAATTAATTTCATTCCAACTTTGAAATTTGTGATCTAAACACTTGTAAAATTTGTATAGACAAATTCTGGAACACTACATTTCTCAGGAACCGATTATCCACAGGGGACATTAAGGTGACAATTAATTTCATTCCAACTTTGAAATTTGTGATCTAAACACTTGTAAAATTTGTATAGACAAATTCTGGAACACTACATTTCTCAGGAACCGATTATCCACAGGGGACATTAAGGTGACAATTAATTTCATTCCAACTTTGAAATTTGTGATCTAAACACTTGTAAAATTTGTATAGACAAATTCTGGAACACTACATTTCTCAGGAACCGATTATCCACAGGGGACATTAAGGTGACAATTAATTTCATTCCAACTTTGAAATTTGTGATCTAAACACTTGTAAAATTTGTATAGACAAATTCTGGAACACTACATTTCTCAGGAACCGATTATCCACAGGGGACATTAAGGTGACAATTAATTTCATTCCAACTTTGAAATTTGTGATCTAAACACTTGTAAAATTTGTATAGACAAATTCTGGAACACTACATTTCTCAGGAACCGATTATCCACAGGGGACATTAAGGTGACAATTAATTTCATTCCAACTTTGAAATTTGTGATCTAAACACTTGTAAAATTTGTATAGACAAATTCTGGAACACTACATTTCTCAGGAACCGATTATCCACAGGGGACATTAAGGTGACAATTAATTTCATTCCAACTTTGAAATTTGTGATCTAAACACTTGTAAAATTTGTATAGACAAATTCTGGAACACTACATTTCTCAGGAACCGATTATCCACAGGGGACATTAAGGTGACAATTAATTTCATTCCAACTTTGAAATTTGTGATCTAAACACTTGTAAAATTTGTATAGACAAATTCTGGAACACTACATTTCTCAGGAACCGATTATCCACAGGGGACATTAAGGTGACAATTAATTTCATTCCAACTTTGAAATTTGTGATCTAAACACTTGTAAAATTTGTATAGACAAATTCTGGAACACTACATTTCTCAGGAACCGATTATCCACAGGGGACATTAAGGTGACAATTAATTTCATTCCAACTTTGAAATTTGTGATCTAAACACTTGTAAAATTTGTATAGACAAATTCTGGAACACTACATTTCTCAGGAACCGATTATCCACAGGGGACATTAAGGTGACAATTAATTTCATTCCAACTTTGAAATTTGTGATCTAAACACTTGTAAAATTTGTATAGACAAATTCTGGAACACTACATTTCTCAGGAACCGATTATCCACAGGGGACATTAAGGTGACAATTAATTTCATTCCAACTTTGAAATTTGTGATCTAAACACTTGTAAAATTTGTATAGACAAATTCTGGAACACTACATTTCTCAGGAACCGATTATCCACAGGGGACATTAAGGTGACAATTAATTTCATTCCAACTTTGAAATTTGTGATCTAAACACTTGTAAAATTTGTATAGACAAATTCTGGAACACTACATTTCTCAGGAACCGATTATCCACAGGGGACATTAAGGTGACAATTAATTTCATTCCAACTTTGAAATTTGTGATCTAAACACTTGTAAAATTTGTATAGACAAATTCTGGAACACTACATTTCTCAGGAACCGATTATCCACAGGGGACATTAAGGTGACAATTAATTTCATTCCAACTTTGAAATTTGTGATCTAAACACTTGTAAAATTTGTATAGACAAATTCTGGAACACTACATTTCTCAGGAACCGATTATCCACAGGGGACATTAAGGTGACAATTAATTTCATTCCAACTTTGAAATTTGTGATCTAAACACTTGTAAAATTTGTATAGACAAATTCTGGAACACTACATTTCTCAGGAACCGATTATCCACAGGGGACATTAAGGTGACAATTAATTTCATTCCAACTTTGAAATTTGTGATCTAAACACTTGTAAAATTTGTATAGACAAATTCTGGAACACTACATTTCTCAGGAACCGATTATCCACAGGGGACATTAAGGTGACAATTAATTTCATTCCAACTTTGAAATTTGTGATCTAAACACTTGTAAAATTTGTATAGACAAATTCTGGAACACTACATTTCTCAGGAACCGATTATCCACAGGGGACATTAAGGTGACAATTAATTTCATTCCAACTTTGAAATTTGTGATCTAAACACTTGTAAAATTTGTATAGACAAATTCTGGAACACTACATTTCTCAGGAACCGATTATCCACAGGGGACATTAAGGTGACAATTAATTTCATTCCAACTTTGAAATTTGTGATCTAAACACTTGTAAAATTTGTATAGACAAATTCTGGAACACTACATTTCTCAGGAACCGATTATCCACAGGGGACATTAAGGTGACAATTAATTTCATTCCAACTTTGAAATTTGTGATCTAAACACTTGTAAAATTTGTATAGACAAATTCTGGAACACTACATTTCTCAGGAACCGATTATCCACAGGGGACATTAAGGTGACAATTAATTTCATTCCAACTTTGAAATTTGTGATCTAAACACTTGTAAAATTTGTATAGACAAATTCTGGAACACTACATTTCTCAGGAACCGATTATCCACAGGGGACATTAAGGTGACAATTAATTTCATTCCAACTTTGAAATTTGTGATCTAAACACTTGTAAAATTTGTATAGACAAATTCTGGAACACTACATTTCTCAGGAACCGATTATCCACAGGGGACATTAAGGTGACAATTAATTTCATTCCAACTTTGAAATTTGTGATCTAAACACTTGTAAAATTTGTATAGACAAATTCTGGAACACTACATTTCTCAGGAACCGATTATCCACAGGGGACATTAAGGTGACAATTAATTTCATTCCAACTTTGAAATTTGTGATCTAAACACTTGTAAAATTTGTATAGACAAATTCTGGAACACTACATTTCTCAGGAACCGATTATCCACAGGGGACATTAAGGTGACAATTAATTTCATTCCAACTTTGAAATTTGTGATCTAAACACTTGTAAAATTTGTATAGACAAATTCTGGAACACTACATTTCTCAGGAACCGATTATCCACAGGGGACATTAAGGTGACAATTAATTTCATTCCAACTTTGAAATTTGTGATCTAAACACTTGTAAAATTTGTATAGACAAATTCTGGAACACTACATTTCTCAGGAACCGATTATCCACAGGGGACATTAAGGTGACAATTAATTTCATTCCAACTTTGAAATTTGTGATCTAAACACTTGTAAAATTTGTATAGACAAATTCTGGAACACTACATTTCTCAGGAACCGATTATCCACAGGGGACATTAAGGTGACAATTAATTTCATTCCAACTTTGAAATTTGTGATCTAAACACTTGTAAAATTTGTATAGACAAATTCTGGAACACTACATTTCTCAGGAACCGATTATCCACAGGGGACATTAAGGTGACAATTAATTTCATTCCAACTTTGAAATTTGTGATCTAAACACTTGTAAAATTTGTATAGACAAATTCTGGAACACTACATTTCTCAGGAACCGATTATCCACAGGGGACATTAAGGTGACAATTAATTTCATTCCAACTTTGAAATTTGTGATCTAAACACTTGTAAAATTTGTATAGACAAATTCTGGAACACTACATTTCTCAGGAACCGATTATCCACAGGGGACATTAAGGTGACAATTAATTTCATTCCAACTTTGAAATTTGTGATCTAAACACTTGTAAAATTTGTATAGACAAATTCTGGAACACTACATTTCTCAGGAACCGATTATCCACAGGGGACATTAAGGTGACAATTAATTTCATTCCAACTTTGAAATTTGTGATCTAAACACTTGTAAAATTTGTATAGACAAATTCTGGAACACTACATTTCTCAGGAACCGATTATCCACAGGGGACATTAAGGTGACAATTAATTTCATTCCAACTTTGAAATTTGTGATCTAAACACTTGTAAAATTTGTATAGACAAATTCTGGAACACTACATTTCTCAGGAACCGATTATCCACAGGGGACATTAAGGTGACAATTAATTTCATTCCAACTTTGAAATTTGTGATCTAAACACTTGTAAAATTTGTATAGACAAATTCTGGAACACTACATTTCTCAGGAACCGATTATCCACAGGGGACATTAAGGTGACAATTAATTTCATTCCAACTTTGAAATTTGTGATCTAAACACTTGTAAAATTTGTATAGACAAATTCTGGAACACTACATTTCTCAGGAACCGATTATCCACAGGGGACATTAAGGTGACAATTAATTTCATTCCAACTTTGAAATTTGTGATCTAAACACTTGTAAAATTTGTATAGACAAATTCTGGAACACTACATTTCTCAGGAACCGATTATCCACAGGGGACATTAAGGTGACAATTAATTTCATTCCAACTTTGAAATTTGTGATCTAAACACTTGTAAAATTTGTATAGACAAATTCTGGAACACTACATTTCTCAGGAACCGATTATCCACAGGGGACATTAAGGTGACAATTAATTTCATTCCAACTTTGAAATTTGTGATCTAAACACTTGTAAAATTTGTATAGACAAATTCTGGAACACTACATTTCTCAGGAACCGGAACTAGATGTAACACAGTTTTTGACAAATAAATCATTGCCGAGCCGAGTTTAAAGACAATTCAAGTTAAAAAGCCGACGTTCCAGCACATTTTGACGGAAGAAGAAGCTGTTTCCATTCAAAATGCCTATATCAAATCAGCTTATTGCCTACAGGTCCTCAATAACTTGTAATAAGTTCATACTCTTTTAACCCTCGCAATGAGGATAATTCTTTCAAAAATATTATAATTTTTTGAACGATTTCTGCAAAAATATTGTCACAAACAATATTTCTCGTTCCTGAGGAGTGCAGTGTTCAATAATTTGTCTACCTATATAAAATTTTTACAAGTGATGTCTTCGTGGCAGAGTACACATCACACTCGGCTTGTACCAAGGAGTTCCGGTCGTCCTGGACGGGTGAAAAATTTTAAAGAGTTTTTTTCGATTATATTTTTGGTTTTGTTTGGGAATAACTTGGCCTCCCGAGGACAATTGAGTAGCTATGGTAATAGAGCCAAGTGGTAGCACTATAAAGTGTACCTTAGGCTTAAGTGATACTGGAGTGAATAAAAATACCTTGTAATGCTATGATGCCCATAAACATTGTGACATAATAACACAAAGAAATATACATTTACATTAGATACAAATTTTAGAAGTGTTTAGATAAGACATTTTTGAACTAAAAATAGAATTAATTGTCACCTGAAAAAATGAAATAGAAAATGAATTGGGTCATAGGTAACTTTTGGCGCATCTTGTATTAGAGGGAGTCTGTATCTTGATGGATTTGGGACTAATATTGTGCAAAGGCCCATATCTAAGTAGACATCATTGCATTGTTATTTGTATTGTAATCCGTTTCTGAATGAATACGATATCGGATTGCAGGATATGTTTGAATCCAATTCGACAGGTTCATGTTTTGGGTACTCTGTAGTAATATGAGTTTCCGATTGCAATTTTCTTTAGACCTAATTTGCAGTTTGGATACTTCAATTTGTTAGCGTGCTCTCAGGCAGTTGCGTACTTACTTATCTTATAGCATAGTAAACATTTTGTTTACATGCAAGGAAAAACACCCATGGGAACATGTGTATTTATTTTTCCTTGCATATATGCGAAGATGTGTGATATGCGATAAGATCAGTCAGTATGCAAGGAAAAACACCCATGGGAACATGTGTATTTATTTTTCCTTGCATATATGCGAAGATGTGTGATAAGCGATAAGATCAGTCAGTATGCAAGGAAAAACACCCATCGGAACATGTGTATTTGTTTTTCTTTGCATATATGCGATAAGATCAGTCAGTAGGAGGCTGCCTGCGAGCACCCTTAGGGAAGATCAATTAAAAAAAAAAAAAACTTTGTTACAAAATAAATTATAAGTCAACAGTTTTTTAGCTTTGATTTGGAATAGAATTTATGAAGAAAAGGACATTTTGGGGAATTTATGAGGAAAAAGACATTTTTGCCATTTGAAGAAAGATGTTTTTCTCATCGTTCAAATCAAAAAAGCCAGAAGCCCTAACGTCATTGGCACTTTGAAATCATCAGTTCCTTTAAACCTTTAAGATCATTGAGCTTCTGGCGATGTTTTTCTTGTAGGGTTACCACCTAGTTTCGAGCCTTTGTGATGCTGCCTATTCCTGTCCCAACCCAGGCTAGGTGAGTCAATGTGGATAGTCTTGGTAGCTATATTTTCAGTGAATCGAGGGTAAAATGTAAAAACACGTTAAACAAAATGATAAAAATACACCAACTCACTGATTGTTGCAAGATGGTCGATCTTTTAATTAAATTTCTCCTCCATTGTTAGAAATTACCTTTGAACTAAAATCAGAAATTACCTGCCAATGATCATACCACGTTGAATACACCAGTTCCCGTCAGATCACTCAAGTTAAGCAACGTCGGACGTAGTCAATACTGGGTGACCGCTTGGGAACATCACGTATCGTTGGCCCATTTCTCCAGCCCAACCCAGGCTGGGTGAGGTCAATGTGAGTAGCTGGTTTGCAAGTTTCCAGCAAATGCAAGTTTCCAGCGAATAAAACCCCCGTCTTGAATGACCAATAGATGTTAAAGAGACGTTAAGCCAAATTAAAAAAAAAAAAAATACCTTTGAGCATGTTTGTGACATTTTTGAAAACTTTGGTCGAAACATCGGTCTTATCAGTGAAAGATTAATTATGCATATCTGAATCTAATCAATCGACAGTGCATTTTCATATTTTTAATAAAGATAGTATCTATTAAATTGTTAATAGTATGAAGCAAATCTAATTAAATTGCAATCAATTGTATTTTATTAGAGTCAGAACAGCCGAGACAAGTTTGTCTAATACACAACGAGTTGTCTGGTGTGGTCATAACTTTGTAATCAGAAAACTCACTACGTCAGAACATATTTATAAATGTACAGGATGGAAACGTTCACAATGGCAGATTTTAAACTTACAACTTAGCTTGCGACCTGAAGATACGATCACACGTTTTGCTCAGTGGACAAATATTTTCGACAAAGTATGGCAAATAGTAATTATTTTTGTTTGCAAAGTATGGCAAACAGTCTAATCATCTAGAAAATATTTGGCAAATAATTATGTTCGCTCTGTGCTTACCTTTGTTTGCTCTACAAAAAAGTGTAATCAGGTGGAAAATATTTGCCTTTATTTTTCAGCAGTTTTTTTTTTTTTTTTTTTTTTTTTTTTTTTTTTTTTTTTTTTTTTNTCTGGTGTTTTCCACACAAATATTTCATCATGTAATGTAATAATGATCCTTTGAAATTGTCACGAAAAAAAATAAATTTTGATATGTTCCGTTTAAATCACAGTGTTGCCAGGTCGTTTTCGTCAAAATTCCCTACAGAGGCCTTGATTTCTCCCTACATTTCCCTACGCTAAAAAAAACTTTCTACCTACAGTTTCCCTACGCTAAAAATGTCAATTTTTACAAGTTTCTGCAGAGAAAATTAGTAGGTAGCTGTAGTTTGGCTCCTGGTAGCATGCCGTAGTGATGATTTCTTAGAGATAAACATGATGACAGATTTAAATATAAGAGATTGGGGTTCGAATCCCAAAAGGGATCATAAATTTGGACATCTCTGTCTACCTAAAATCCTTAGGTAGCTACATTAGATATAACATGCAGAAATAAAAATTCTGAGAAATCATTGTGAAAAGTGAACTTTAAAATGAAAATTATCAAGAGTCAAGAGACAATTAGTCAAGTCAAAGCTTAATTAGTCAAGTCAAAAATTAAACGAAAAATTAATAATTCCCGCGGTATTTTTACATCGATTCACAAAATATCGATTAGTGGTATTTTATTATCCGATCTGATTAGGATATTGTCAGCATCAATTTAGGGTAAATTTTACAGAAAATTGAAACTTCCTACAAAAAGTTTGGACGAATTAGTTATTCAATTTTCTCTAGAATTAACCAAAAATGCGAATTAAATGCAAAAATAGTAAAATCTTTAAATTTCCCTACGTTTTGGCCTTTTTTGATGAAAATTCCCCCTCTCCCTACGAACCCCTAATTCTCTTTACGCGTAGGGAAATTCCCTACGACCTGGTAACACTGTTGTGGCCACTATTCCACCGTACGCTTAGCAGCGCTAAGCGATTTTAATAAAATTTATTACTTAGATCCCTGTTGGAGTCTCGTATCTCGTATTGTGCTCCAAAACTTTTCATTCTATACTAAAACCTAAAATAACAAATATTGGGTGTGTATTGTTTTAGCCAGTAAAATTATTATTTTCTTCATTTTAGTAAGGAAGTATACTTGTGACCTTTCCTTGAGTCATTCTACATCCCTTACGATTTTGCTCTTCCTCTTCGGATCCACTAGGTATTTCCCCACCCTGTTGTTTATCTAAATTTATAACTTCGTCAATTTTTTTTTTAATTTCTTCTTTCCAGATGTTAAAAAACATAAATAGAAGCCAGTTCATAAATTTAAATATAAATTAGCCAATATAATAAATAATATACATTTATAAGTTCGGTTCCCACAGCTACCAAGCAACAACTATACAAGTCTAATGGCCAGTAACATTTTTTTTTAATTAGAAAAATATCACTATTATGTTTACTATATGTTGGCTAGTATATTAATTAATATTTTTAAATTAAAAGCCACGAACATGAGGAGAGTATCTGGCGAATCTGTACTATTTCTTTTTATATCAAAATGCTGTCAGTTATCTTTTGTCCTGGGTCATTTAGGGCAGAGGTATACAAACTTTTTAAGCTACGGCCTTAGGGGGCCTAAAAATAAAGTTGCAATTCTCATGATTTTTTTATTTCCTCAAAAAATACACAAAAATATTTTTTAAAGTTGGATAAATATTTATGAAGTAACTCCGCCCGGAAAACTGCCTACGAGATGAGCCTGATGTTGTCTTCTTCTTAAACTTAACTTTTTCCCAATTCTATTATGGGTCGGCGTTGCCTTCCTTAATACTACCCATGCCACAATCTTTTGTTCATTGCCTACTCTCTTTAGCTGTACCTTTTGCTGGCACGGCAACCCCCTCGCTTGCTTCTCACAATAATGATAGAAATTGCATTTCGCTGATGACTTTTCATCTTTGATTTGAAGCGAGTTTTTCAAAGGCTGGATTCTGTTTTTAACACCAAACCTTCTGTATTTACACGGGCTTTGGTCTGTCACCTAATGAATCTGTCTTGCTCCCCTCGGTGGCTACATTTCCTAACACCAAACCTTCTGTATTTACACGGGCTTTGGTCTGTCACCTAATGAATCTGTCTTACTTCCCTCGGTGGCTACATTTCTCAAGCTGTCAATCATTCATACATTTATTATTTTTAAATCGATTTTCGCCAACTAGATCTACAATATTATTAAACACATAATTTTAAACCACTCTCCCTTTTCTTCCTCTCCTTCCAATGCTCTTTCATTAATTGGCGATGTTATTGCTTCCTATCGAAGTTCCTGTCTTTCTTTTTTCGCTCTGTTCAAAACCTTACAATGTCTCTACATTCACTTGGAAACTGTTTCTATTCTGTGTGCTCCATTTCGAAATAAATCTTTTTGAATTCTCGAAACCATATACTATCTGTATTTTCCGATTTTTGTCAAAGATATCAAGAAGATATTGTACAATCTATCCTTTAAATCAAGAAAATATTGTCCAATCTATCTCATTCATTGTTAATTTACGTTGAAATAATATTATCCAAATATTTTTCCTACCTAATTTGACTTTATCAGAAAGGTGTTTCCTTTAGTTCGTCGCTTAGCCGCGTACCTTAAGTATGATTAGTTATGGTGGTTGGTGCGGTGGTCAATAAACTCATGTACCTGCACATTAATTAAGGAAATATTGTTTATGCTAATTTTATGCATGTACTTGTACCTACCTAGTTTAGATGATAAGAACTTGCCAAAATAAACATGGCGTGTACAGGGTGACACATGACACACAGAGAATGTCCATACAGAGAGAATGTCCATACACAGAGAATGTCCACACACAGAGAATGTCCATACACAGAGAATGTCCGCAAACAGAGAATGTCCACACACAGAGAATGTTCTCACACAGAGAATGTCCACACACAGAGAATGTCCACATATAGAGAGAATATCCACATATAGAGAGAATGTCCACACAGAGAGAATGTCCACACACAGAGAATGTCCACACACAGAGAATGTCCACACATAGAGAGAATGGCCATACACAGAGAATGTCCATACACAGAGAATGTCCACACACAGAGAATGCCCATACACAGAGTATGTCCACACACAGAGAATGTCCATACACAGAGAATGTCCGCAAACAGAGAATGCCCATACACAGAGAATGTCCGCAAACAGAGAATGTCCACATATAGAGAGAATGTCCACACAGAGAGAATGTCCACAAACAGAGAATGTCCACACAGAGAGAATGTCCACAAACAGAGAATGTCCACACATAGAGAGAATGTCCACACATAGAGAGAATGTCCATACACAGAGAATGTCCACACACAGAGAATGCCCATGCACAGAGTATGTCCGCAAACAGAGAATGCCCATACACAGAGAATGTCCACATATAGAGAGAATGTCCACACAGAGAGAATGTCCACAAACAGAGAATGTCCACACATAGAGAGAATGTCCATACACAGAGAAAGTCCACACAGAGAGAATGTTCATACACAGAGAATGTCCACACAGAGAGAATGTCCATACACAGAGAATGTCCACAAACAAAGAATGTCCACACACAGAGAATGTCCACAAACAGAGAATGTCCATACACAGAGAATGTCCACAAGCAGTGAATGTCCATACAGAGAGAAGTGCCGCTTTGAGTATAATTTTGTTAGGGGCTGCATGTTTCAAAAAATTGAGGGGGTGTATTTTTTTTTTCGCGACGATTCCTAAGGCTCATTATTGAAAATAATAAACCAAAATCAAGGCAAATTTTTGGTAATTTAATTCACAATATTTGAAATTATAAATATATTGTTTTGTTTCAACGTCTTTTTAACATCTATTAATTATTCCAGACGGGGATTTACCACTTCATTTGCTGGAATACATACTAGCTCCCCACATTAACCTCACCCAGCCTGGGTTGGGACAGAAAATAACAGGGATCATAAGGACGCGAATCTAATACAAGGTCACGCACTACCTCGCTGAAAGTTGCTCAACTTCATTGATCTAACAGAAACTGGTATATTCAACGTGTCATAGTCGATGACTAAGGTCACAATTTTCAATTAACGTTTTCGTTGAGTCAATCAGTATAGTAAATGGAAGGTTTTATATCATGCTGTCTTTTAAAGAAAATCTCAGTTCTGTTGAACAATTCAACACCGTTCAAAGCAGAAATGAAGCTTGTGTCCGATGATGCCACGAATGAATGAATGAATAGGAGTTAAAGGGTATTGTAGAAAGTGAATTTGAACTCTTGAAAGGTTATTCATAATTTTCAAGGCTTCTGTTGATCCCTTTTCAAAATTTGAATTTCCTGTAACCAGAGGCTTTACTACCAAGTCTTGATGTTCAAAATAAATTAGAAATTAAAGAAGCTTCCAATATGATAGAAGTAGTTTATGCCGAGGGCAAAACTCTTTTATAATTTTGGTAATATTATTTTTATAATTAAAAAATTAAAGAGTTAACACGGGAGATGTTAGAGCACTTTATTCAAAATAATCTCAAGATGGGTTTGATCTGCGTTCCCGGACATCTTAAGGAAGCTTGGTATTCTCTTCGTTAGGGAGAATATCAAGAATACTATATTGAATCATCCAGACACGGTATCATTGATTTGGACCAGTACTGCGTCACCTGAATAAGGTTACCGAACGTCCGGCTTTGGAAGAATTTATCCTGCTTTTTGCATGTTTGTCTTTTGTCTTGTGCCTCCTTTTTGAAAACAATGAAAAATATCTTGTTTTTTTAAATTCACATATCACTTTCCTAAGTGCCAAATCTTAGCCAGCGTCTATGTCACGTTGAATACACCAGTTCCAGTTAGATCACTGAAGTTAAGCAACGTCCAGCGAGGTTGTACCATGTGGGTATCCACGTGGTTTCGCGCCCTCGTGATGCTGGTTTTTTCCGGCCCAACCCAGGCTGGGTGAGGTCAATGTGGGTAGCTGGATTGCAAGTTTCCAGCGAATGGAGGGTAAAACCCCCGTCTTGAATGACCAA
>CM022882.1:20619841-20649161 GCA_012654025.1 Pachypsylla venusta
ATTTTTTGGTGGTGAAAACCGTCCATAAATCGGATAGAAACCGGAAATTTTCAAATTTCATATTTTTTATGGGGTCCTTATATGCTATTTTGGGGGGGGGTCATTTTTCGTTATCTCCTTTAGTTTGCCCCGAAAAAAATTGAAAAAAGACCCGCTCAATAGCGTCATTTTTGGCGGTAACTTGTTCCCACTTCAACTTTATTTTTTTTCCTTATTAAGCACCTGCATACTAAAAGGGATCTGTGTGCCAAGTTTCAAGTCTCTACGTTTAGCCATCGAGGAGCTACGTTGATTATCAGTCAGTCAGTATACCAACTGGGCTTTGCGTTTTATAAGTATAGATAGATAGATTGTGGACATGATAGCAGCACGGGAATGGAAATGTCTATAAAGCAGACGGAGCCTGATCAGAAATTTATATGTAGCTAAAATACTAGTGGTAACATATGGGAATGAAAGAAAACTTTGAAATTCTAGCCTGTAAAATCATAAGATTCTGTGTATAATATTCGGCCCTTCCTGCACAGAGTACACTTTTTTGGAAAATGAAAAAAAAATTGAAGAGATGGGCTAAAAGCTCTTGCATTAATATGACACCATGTCGTTTTGACAAACTAGCGCTTGCCTTTAAAACTAGAGGCCAATAGAAATAGGCCATTGTGGTTCTCAATCATTTGCTGTGAGCAGAGGCCATGTTATAGCATTGTAAACAGTGACCACCATGCAACCTAGTTACAAGTGAGATTTAGTTCCTACAGATGTGCTGCAAAGAGTTAAAAGCCCTTTTTTGCTTCTTCTTCTTCTTCTAGTGCCTATCCGTTCTACGCTTTTAAAGCTTTGCTTAACGTCTCTTTAACATCTATTTGTCATTCGAGACGGGAGTTTTACCCTCCATTCGCTGGAAACTTGCATAACAGTTACCCATATTGACCTCACCCAGCCTGGTTTGTGCCGGAAAAATAGCCAGCATCACAAGGGCGCGATCCCATGTGGACACCCACATGGAAAAACCTCACTGGACGTTGCTTACCTTTGGTGATCTAGCCGGACTGGTGTATTTAACGCACCATAGACTGTGGCTAGTTAAAAATGTTATATTTTTGGCGAAAAGTTGAAATTTTAATAGTTTCACTTTTACTTTAGAAAGGCCATCACTCACTTATTTTCAGCCAACGATCATACTACGTTAAATAAACCAGTTCTCGTAAGATCACTGAAGTTAAGCAACGTCGGGCGTGGTCAGTACTTGGATGGGTGACCGCTTGGGAACACCACGTATTGTTGGTTCATTTTTTCGGTTAAACCCAGGCTGGGTGAGGTCAATGTGGGTATTAGCTGGTTTGCGAGTTTCCAGCGAATGGAGGGTAAAACCCTCGTCTTGAATGACCAATAGATGTTAAAAGAGACGTTAAGCCAAAAAAAAAAGGCCATCACTCGTAATGTGCTAGTAATATTCCAAGACATAATGTATATCTATTCATGGGATTGAGAAATTTAATGTTCTACTGTTGCCTTGGTTTTATAGCTTCCCCTATAATGGAAGAGGATAATATTGTTTGAGGGTGGGTGCCTCCGACTGGGGGAAAATATTTATTTTCTACGCTTGAAGAGGAAAGTTAAAACTTTTATTTTTTGATAAAGTCAAAAATAAAATACTAATGGTGTAACGACAACACTCAGGCACGGTTAATGGTATTAACAGACTATCTTCAGATGTCTAGGAACCAAATTTTTGGTTGTAATTTTTTTTTGCGGGTGCTCAACAGACATGGATAGAAGAGATAAAAAAAAAATCATAATCTTTTTTTTTTATGAGACGTCTCCGTGGCAGTGTGCGCATCAGACTCGGCTTGCACCAAGGAGGTTCCGGATTCGATTCTTGGACGGGTCGAAAATTTGATAAAGGTTTTTTCGAATTTTCTACTTGATCTGATTGTGTTTGGGGGTAACACAGCCTCCTGAGGACAATAGTATGGTAATAGCAACAAGTGTTAGCATTATAAGGAAATTGTTAAAGTGTAGCTTAAGGGCTTAGTGATATTGGACTGACTGTTGAGAATACCTTGTAATGCTATGATGCCCACTAAAATTGTGACATAATAACACAAAGAAATATACATTTTACATTTTTACATTAAATTATAAGGAGTTTTTTTTTCAGTGAAATTATAAGGATTTTATAAAGCAAATTCGTATTTTGTTCTAAGTCGGATCGCCTTTAAATTGATATAATAACACAAATAAATATGCATAATCTTTTTTTTTTTTAAATAGCCTTTTTTTTGCCGTAACAGGCGATACCAAAGAATACGGAAAATTTGGGTGAATCAAATTCGCACAAACAGAAAAGAGTTTGGTAAATTTTGTAACATGATCGACAATGACCAACACTTTTCCGATTTGAAAACCTCCTTCCCTTCAAAGTAGGGGTGGGGGGGGGGAAGTTTAATTCAAAAAAGCTGTACTTGAGAAAGTGGGCGTGGTTTATACATTTCCTTATAGGAAAATCAATATTGATGAGAACCTATCCAATGACGTCACACATACAATGTCTTGTGTAACAAATTATTTACATCAAAGGGAAAAATATCCTTCTCGTCCAATGAGAATCTTTTTGTGGGGAACATCAGAATGAGGGCTTTTTAAGATGGTTTTCTTCCTGATGTTGTAATGAAAACAAATGTCACTATGGAACCCTCCTGGTCTGGTGGCATTGCACTTGGGGGACCCGGGTTGTAAAAAAATAGGCAGTCCTCCTTGTCTAGTGGATATCACACTGGCATTGCACTTGGAGGACCCGGGTTGTAAAAAATAGGCAGTNGTTGTAAAAAAATATGCAGTCCTCCTTGTCTAGTGGGTATCACACTGGCATTGCACTTGGGGGACCCGGGTTGTAAAAATATGCAGTCCTCCTCTTCTAGTGGGTATCATACTGGCATTGCACTTGGGGGACCCGGATTAAATCCCCGGAAGTGTTGGAAAATTTTCGACTTCGTCCTTAAATACGAAAAGATATAAATCAATTTAATTGAATACAAAACCCATTTGCAATAAAAGTTAAGTATTAATGTTAAATGAATATCAGTTGGAGTCGGAACGACTTAGTGTTTGTGATTTGGGAGTGTACTCAGCCTCGTGAGGATTGAGTTGTTAATTTAATGAGAGAAGCAACGAATGCCGATATTACCAGAGTAAAATGATTTGATTTGGTAGAAGACCGAACAGATTATTAGTACATGACTACATTAGCCATTAGTATAGTGGTTATGCGCTCGTGTGGTACACAGAGGACGTAGGTACAATTCTAAGCTAAGACAGGGTTTTTCCTCATTAATTTGAGTATTTTATTACATAAAAATAGAGCTCTAAGAGTTAGTTGCTAGAAAATACCTCAGGCATTCACCTCGCCCAGTCTTAAAGAGACGGTAAGACAAAGAAAAAAGATCTTGAAAAAAATCTGTTACCTTCCTCTCAAGAGTATATTTCTCTTTATTAGTAATGCTGTGATACCCACAAAAAAAGTGAACTTGTTTTATTCCTTTTGGGTTCTGTGTACAACGTATATATTTTATAGCTGTGTATTGTAGTTTTACATTTAATTCTAAAAGTTCTAAGATTAACATAAGAGATCGTAAAAAGAAATCTGCTCGAAATCAAAACCCACAGACTTGAAAATTTGTATCTTCTAAAAATAACTTATTTTTTGAAATACAATCTGACTCTTCCACATTGCAAGTGTAACCAAATACCTTTATAGATATCAAAATCTAATCGGGACCAAAAAAAATGAAGGGATCCTAAACCCTTGTAGATTGCATAAAAAATGTTATTACCGCCTGATACCCCAGCCCTACACTCGTAGTGTGTTTAATGTTTTAGTGTTAATTTAAAATGTCAATTAGGCGTATAATAAGTAGGAAGGGTATATTATAATATGCAATGACTTCAGGAAATGTAAATACAGGGTGACGTATTAAAAAAATCGGACAATTTAGACAATTTTGATTATTTTAACTTTTACTGATTTAAAAAAAAAAAAAAATCTATTGTATTATTATTCTATGAGAAATGATCACTTTAAAATATATATATACTAGCTGTTTTCCCGTGCTTCGCTACGGTTACGAAATTTGGATTTTTGGTGGAATCGACCACCCCAGAGTAAACACGGCTCCTATTTAGAAAATTCAATATTTTAATCAAGGATATTACTTTTTGCACTGCGGAATACCTTCGTATTAAATTTCAACTTCCTCGCTCATCCCGAAGTGATACTTCTTAATTATGGATTTTTGGTGGAACCGACCCCCAGAGTGAGCACCGCTCCTATTTAGAAAATTCAATANATAGAAATCTTCTATTGAAAAATTAAAGTTAGTAATTGTGAAGCGAATTTCCCTCAGTCGGGTCCATGTAATGTCTTGGGCGCCCCCTTGCTCTATTCCCATTATTTTTCCTTCAATTATTGTGTTTATGTTTTGTTATGTCTGATGAAGTGGCCAAGTAGTTTAGTTTTTCTTTCATTATTGTTCTCATTAAGATTCTTTCTTCTCCAATTTCTATTAGCACTTGACTGCTCGTTTTCTTTTCTTGTCCATCATGTTCTCGTCATTTTCCTCCACATCCACATTTCCACTGCTTCCAATCTCTCTCTTTCATATTCTCGTACTGTTCACATTTCTCATCCATAAGTTAACACACTCCACACAAAGGTTTTTTTTTATAAAATTCTTCCTATTTTCCACTTGTAAATGTTTTGTTGCTGAGAAAGTTGTATTTTTTTAGGGCGGTCTGTTCGGACATAGCAATTTGCAATTCTTCTTTTAATGTTTTTCGTGGACTCGAGTATGTGATGTTTTATTAGGTTGTTCGCAGACAGCCTTTGAAATCCTTGAATCGCTTTGGAGATATTAATTACATTCTTATGGAATTCAGATTACATAAATATTTTCAGTTCGTCCGCAGTTTAGATCGAGCACACATCTTTGCATATTTGCATATTCAAGGATAAACAAAAAGACAATGCTCTTATGGGAGCCCTCAGATCAAGCAATTTGTCAGAATACAGGATAAGAACCTATATGTGTATTTGTTTTTGCTTCCATATATGCAAAGATAATATGTGCTATGCAATGTGGATATGTATGTGGCAGTATGCGAGGATGACATTAGGATACCCCGTATAAATAAAAGGTGTGCATAATTCTGTAATAAGTTATTTGATAATATTTATAAACTAGCACAATTGATAAGAAATGCATTGCGCGGGGTGTATGCTGTAAGGTGTAATATTACAAACTACACGTCTAGTCATTCGGTCTTAGTCCTATTCTAGGACCGCGTGTCTTGTCAAGCAGTTGCCAAACACCATTCATCAAAATGCAACAATCTGTTGAAATATGATAAAGATAAATTGATACACGTCAACCAGCCCGTCTGAAACTGATAAATAGGATAGGCGTTCAAATGAGATGAGCAAGGAAGCCAAAAATAAATAGCAAATGCAGAGATATTATGAGTGTATTTTAACCTTCGGAAATTACTGATGGTAACGCCGAGCTTCGTAGTGCAACTAGACCGCAAATGGGACGCCTTTGTGACGCACCGTGAAAAATCGATTTTTTTTTCTGTTCAACTTGAATTCTGAGTAGTTTTTCGTAAATTGTGGTCGGTTCCAAAAAAAAATCCAAAGGTTAATTTTTGAGGCCCCCGTGGCAGGGTGTGCATCACACCCGAATTGCATCAAGGAGGTACAGAGTCTCCTTGGTCTAGTTGTGTTTGGGTGTAACTCAGCTTTCTGGGGACAATTGAATAGCTATGGTAATAGTGACAAGTAGTAGCATTATAAGGTTATTTCTAAGTATAACATGGGCTTCTAATGCTATGATGTCCACAAAAATGGTGACATAATAAGTTATGCACNCTTTTTAAGCTGATATTTGATGTTCCAATGACTTGTGAGGATTTTTTCTGTTAAGTTTATTTTGTGCCACATCCGTACATGCCTCTTCTTGAAGCATTAACATGAGCGCCTCTTTGTCTTCAATATCAGAGAGAGAGAGATATTTTTTGAGACAATAACTTGAGGCTTTTTTTGATTTTATTTTTTAAAATTTTGAAGATAATTTTTAGGTTTGTGTGGTTGAACTCTATTTTATTGCTTCATTCTCACGTTGGATATTATGTTGTTGATGAGAAGATGTTGGCGAAGATAGAAATATATGAGGTAACATTGTATGCGATGGCCTTGGATGGGTTGTCTTTAGATGTTGTTCTAAACGTTTTCGACGTCATTCATGCTATTTTCGGACCAAAAAGGATCATAATGGATCCCTATTGTATCTCTCCAGAATGATAATATTCTATAAGTTGGTATGGTGGTCTTCATTCAAATAAATGGTTTTATATTGTGTCCGGGCTGATACTGGTCGTCTCCATATGTCTTCATTAGAGGTGTTCTGAGTGGTTGTCTCCAGATATTGTTGTTAACGTTTTCGAAGACATTCATGCTATTTTCAAGCTGAAAAAGCTTTTGGCACTTTAACTACTGTATTAACTACTTTAGGTACTTTAACTACTGTATTAGAACAGGTTCATTGTGCGCCAACTCCTAAACTATTAGATTCTGTCAATCTGTCAATTGTTCTGAGAGACTTTAAAAATTTAAAAAGAAAATCAGAGCTCCCGTCGTTATCGGTGAAAGCAGTAGTTGAGGGAAGAGATAACGTAAAAGGGGCGTGAGTTGAACAAACGAGAATGTGTTTTACACTAAGCATCTCAAGGAAGAGACATGTCGATAATAATATATCTGAAATAGCCAGGGACGGATTGACAGCAAACATAATAATATATGGATGTGTTTTTTTAATTCATCGATGAAAAGATTGCAACATTTTTGTCCTTTAAACAACTTAATTGATCTACATTATCTGATCCGTGCCTGATTTTTATCTAAACCGACACTGTCTTGACTTTATATTACTAGTGTTTTTTTTTCTAATAAATTCTCTAATAGCCAGTAATAATCTTATGACTTCCAATAGATAAATTATTACAATTGCTAGACAACATGATTTAGTGGCCAGAGATTAATTCATTGATATTTCTTTTTGTAAAACCAGTTGTTGTTGCTGTTGATGTTGTTTTAGAGTTGTTGCTGTTGTTATGCTGCGTCTACATTATCGGATGACTTGTATTGGTAATTGTTGCCATGTTCTGCCTATGCTGGTATTGTGACTCTGCCTATAAAATCTTTGTGAACTACTGAGCACAGGGAGGCTCTTTGTTCATAGAGGAATTGAAGAGACCTTGCAGAAAGTCGTATATAAACTTACTGCATAGCGCACATCTTTGCATACATGCAAGCGAATACGTATATGTTCTTATGGGAGTTCGCAGATTACTCGATCTGCTTACTCTCTCGGTATTTCCCTAGAAATTGTTAGAACAAATTTGTTTCCTTGATAACTATAATTGCCTAAGATACAATTCATCCATTTTGATAACATTTTGCCACTGGGACAGGCCCCAATTTTCTTTTCACATTACACACATGGGAAATTTGTTCTCACAGACATTGAACACATATCATCACAAGTCTTGTCACCTGTGATGGTTGCCATTGACTTCATATTTCTATACCATTTTTCCTAACCTGAACTGAAACAAATTAACTTCCATTGGGTACTCAGCGTAGAATACCGATCGTAATTGAAAATTTGTCCCTAAAAGAGGTACTAGGTAAGTTCGTGCCTACTACTGTCTTCTTTAGATTGATTTTATTAGTTTTGATAACAAATCGATCAATTTTCCAATTATTAGTTCACTGTTTTTATTGATTCAGTATTATTTGTTCAATATAAATGACATGCCTTTAACTTTATTGGCAAACGTAAATATAACCTTGATCGAATTAATTAATTGATTAGTTATAGTTTTCTCTTGATTTTTTTTTTCTTTGCCGATTTGGTTTAGTGTTTCAAATACAAAGTGAACTTCACAATGTCCGTCCATTTATTTGCCCATCTCAGATGGGCACTGCTTATAAATGGTAAGAGGTACTTCATTGGAATTTTGACAGATTCTGTAGTTTTCAGTTTGGAATAATGAAAATATATTTCAGCGTTTTTCGATATTCGAAGCCGTTCTCAAGATATTTTTCGACATCTTGTATCAGGAAAGTGAACAACTTAACGTGCATAAGGTTATATGGGACAAATTAATGTTTCCAGAGAGCCCAATCATTCATTTAGACAAAGACTATGTTAAATTGACAAACCTATGTTCCTTAGTATACGAGGAATCAACTCTTTGCAACTTCAATTAACATATTCCATCTACATGTAAATGCTCTTCCGAAGTTCAAATCTGTATTTTGACATCAACAGCAGATTAGCCATGGATATTTTCCTATTTTATAGAACTAAGAAAAATCGCACGCAACTTGTTCAACAGTTATGAGCTTGACAAGATTATTTAGGGACATACCGTATAGTCTTATCAAGAGAAACCTATAATATAATTAGTATATCCTCAGATTAACAGATATTGACTATAAACTAATTTTAATCAATCTTCAAAATTCCCTTCTAAAATTAGATATTTCTATAATTATATTATTTATCAGAGAGATCCTTGATAAAGATCTCAATATCTTTCAACAACATCCAAAATATGAGTGATGAAACATTAAATTTATGTTTACAAATTATGATTGATTAAAAGTCAAGGACTTGTTTGTTGTCCCATAGGATCTTAGCACGACTTGACTAGCCTTAGTAGTTTTGGAGCTTTATATTATATCAAACTAGTTTAAAACTTTCACCTCTCATGAGAGGACGAATTTCGTAGTATAGGTATGTATATATTTACCAACTCTATTCCTGTTACATGTTAGGGGAGTCCTTTTATCTCTACCTCATTTACATTTACACCAGCACCATTCTTGTCTAAGTTTCTATAAGATAGGCTAATAAGCGGCTGTCTGCGGGCAACCTAAGGGTGTTCGCGCACTTACTGATCTTCGTGCATAGAACAAATCATCACATATAAAATGTGCTAGGAAAAACAAATACACAGATTCTTATGGGAGCCTGCAAATTACTCGATCTGCGCACACCAAGAAGAATTTTTCCTTGCATATATGCCCAAATGATTGCGATAAGCTGAGTGAGTATGCGGCTGTCTGAGGGCACTCTAAGACTGCATTTGGAGAAGTGTCCCTATCCGTCTGTCTCATACACACATATTTGCAAGATCAGTAACTTTGTGGTATAATTATTTATTGTTAACCCTAAATGGGGTCGATCAGATATTTCTGATATTTTTCATCAAAATCAGGATGAACAGTTTAAAAAATATCCAAAATTTCTGCACGATTACAAATACTTTATCTTCTATAGGAAGAGAAAGTAAAAATTATGTCGAACAGAATTTATAGTTGAGACAGGTGGACACTAAACTTGTTGTATACTTGTTAATAAAAACGGTAGTCCATATTTTTGAATGCAACTACAAGCTCACACTACTACGAGACACTACATGCCAGAAATCCAGAAGAATTTAAAGCGTGTAGTACTGTAGTATTGTGAACGTGCATGTAGTCACTTTTGAAGGACTATACACCAAAAGGTTTAGCTCAAGAAGATGAAGATTTGAATGCGAAAACGTCAAAATTTTTGATGAGAATTTATTTCTTGATAACTGAAATGCAATTTGCAAAGAGAATTTTATTATATTCAGGGGCAGTGGGGGATTTAACGCGTGGAAAAATGGACATTGCTGTCTGCCACCCCCCTCCTCAGGAGAAAAGTCAATGGAACCCCAGCAGAAAAGCTCCAGGTCCAAATTGTCCAGCCAGTCAAAATGTAAAATCTGTAGCAAGAGATCCAACTCTTGCGAAATTTTCTCAATAGTTGTTTGAGTAATGGAACAGTTTGTTAGCATTTATATAAAGGAATAAAATTGCATAATTTGCTTTCAATGTTCAAATTTGATATAACCTATGTATAAAGCTATTTATAGTCAAAGGCGGGGGATTTAATTCGCGCCGAAAGATCAGTTATTCAGTTGCGAATTCACTCAGCGAAAGGTCGAGGATTCAAAGATATATGATTCTGTTTCTGTTGTTTTTTTTTTTTTTTTTTTTTTTTTTTTTTNTTTTTGTATTTCGCAATTTTTTACTTAATTTATAAATATAATATATCAAACAACTGGGCCGGGGATTCAGGGAAAAGGGCCCTCTCGCCGATCGGGCCCTTTTCCCTAAATCCACTGTTCTGATGACATTTTTTTGCTCTGCATGATTTCGAAAAATCCCTTCGGTAGTTCGGAAGCTCACTATTCTATGATTCTGAAAACTTATATCGGCAAGGACACCTGCATATCTCCGCGTTGTGAGAAGAATGTGGTGAACATAATATAACCACTATAATGAAATGTATCTTCAGGGGTTAATATATTTAACAAATTATGTTCACTGACTTCTTGCGCCAATATGACGTTTGACATTTTTATGTTCCGCTCAGAAAACATTATCTTCCTCAAAAGTGTTTTATTGTTTATCCGTTTGGTGAAGCTTTGAACACACTAACGGTAACAGACGGTACCGAACATGTGCGCCACGTCCTACTACATCGTTCTACGAGATTTTATTAAATTTTAATAGTAGATTTTTTTCCAAAATTAAAAGTGGCTCATAGTATCTATGAGTAGTGACTTCAATTTGCTGATAACATTTGAGCCAGGGCATATAAATCAGATATTTTTACATCCTCCATTTCTTTATTCAGTTATTTTACCCTGCACTACAATTAGCTTCTTGTCACAGCGCTCTTTTATTTTTCATATGTTAAACACGGCCTTTGAGTATTTTTCACATTTCACCTATATTCCTAATGTGGTCAATATCTGATTTCACTCTCTGCATCTACCTTGTCATGATCTTCAACTTGTGAAGATAATGTGGTCAATATCTGATTTCACTCTCTGCATCTACCTTGTCATAGTCTTCAACTTGCGGTTTATCTGTTTTGATAAATCTCTTTTCGTTTATACTTATTTTTTGTTTTATAACTTTTTTTTTCTCTTTCTTTTTATTTGCCTGCAGGTTTCAGGCGCCACTGTGGCACATCAATTATTATTAATATTTTTATTTGATTGTTTCTCTTGTGCCTCTTTTGAAGTTTTGTTTAAACTTTTAGGTTTATCATTACCTTACCTATATTATGTTAGATATATAAATACCGACTCGACTCGACGCGACGCAAGGGGTTCAATAAGTTCAATGTCAAATTGTTTTGTTTTAAAGTGTTCACCAACAAGGGAACTCCTCGTCTTGTTCTCGTGAGATTGACAAATGTGAATATGAAGAAATTCTTTAAAATACTACTATTAATCATCACTATATCTATAAAATTCTCACGGTTTTTGTCACCATACTCCTCCAAAACGGCTTAACCGATTTTAATGAAATTTGGTGTGTACATTCGGTAAGTCTGCGAATATGTTTTNACTTCAAAAGAAGCAACAAAAACGATCAAATAAAAATAATAATAATAAGATAATTCTATGATCTTGGCGCATTGATTTTCTTGTATTTTCATGGATTGCAAAATTATTGCAAGTGATGTTGCAATACGAAGTGCATTAAAGACAATGCAATATTCAATTAATTCAAATGGTAGATAGATAAATTAGATTATGCAAACACCTCTACCCACATCTATTTTTGTTACTATTAGTAAATGTAAATTATTTCATACAGGGTGACTGTAAACCGAACCAAGTGAAGGTCTAGTTTGAACACCTCAAGTTTTCTTTTGTTTGCCCCTTTGTACCACTATAACTCTCAAATGCCTTAGCCGATTTTGATGAAATTTGGTATGGAAGTTTATTTGGAATGGAAGTTTAACCACTATATTATATTCATAGAATATTACAATTGGTTCTATTGTTCACAGAGCCATTTGTAATATTCTGTTCGTTGAACGGACAGCCCATTTCATAGATTTGTTCATTATCTTCAGCACCACTCGGTATATTTCAAATGACATTGTCCGTGTACAGAATGAATATTAATTAATTCATAGATTTCTAAGAAGTCCAACCAATGATATTCTAGCATAGATATACAGAGCTACTCAATCATCGAAAGTAATTGTACAAATAAATATGAATGGATGTAGAGTTTCCTTGTAGTAAATCCCAATGGTCTTTCACAATTTTTGTGGATATCACAGCATTACTAAGAGTCTCATATACTAACAAACTAAATATTTGTACTCTGGCAACTACTCATTTTTTATGTAGTAACCAAGAGGAGCAAGCCAACTTTATCAGGTGATGGTCCTAAGTCCGTGTAAATACAGAAGGTTTTTTGTTAGGAAGGGAATCCAGCTTTCTCTTCAAACCAAAGATAGAGACATCAGAAAATTGCAGTCTCCATGCATTGGATTCTGTGAGATGCAAGAGAGGGTTAACGTGCCAGGGAAAGGTACACCTAAAAAGGCATTGAATAATGCAAAGAGGAGGGTTGAAAGAGGAGTAGACCAAAGTTGGGATGGCCGGAATAGGTAGAGGAAGAACTGACAGAGAAGGTATGGAAAAGAGAAGAGGCACTGAGCAGAAGGTTGTGACATGCTAGAGTTAAGGAAAGCAACGCTAACCCCAAATAGAATTGAGAAAAAATGAAGTAAAGAAGAAGAATGAAATACCTTGTACCATACTGTATATATATTATATTAAGATGACAATTTACTTTTACCTCAATGGGCGTGGCTTATGACTAGTAAATATCATCATGCTGGTGTTGTCTGATGACGTACTCCTCTGAATAATAGATGTTGTTGCTGATAATGATGATGGTGGTCACTTATCCACTTGTCATCGTCACTAGACAACTCTCAGAAATAATTATATTTGTCATTAGACACTCGGGAGAATCTCTTTCCATTATATATATATATTTGGTGTCACACGAAAAAAATGGACTTTTTGAGTCCCAAGAGCACAAATATTAAGGTTCAGCAATTAGTCCGTGTGTGTGTCTGTTTTTGAACGACATGTCTTAAGAACGGTAAAATGGGATATTCGATTTCAACCAAAATTTCGTCCATGGCATAAAACTGACATACATGACAACTTTCTAGGCTCTAGCAGTCTAGCATTTATCGTCTTTGAGATATCTTTGAGACAGTCTCACTTATGGACCAATGGCTGAAACTCGGGATTTGGGCACTGGAGATTTCAAAACGTGTTTTTTATTAATCACTACAACCTTTATATTTCGATCTATTGTGACAATGTTTTATTCTTTCGACCGACTGGCCGGCCAGCTTCCCATCATATCAATCTCTAACCAATGTCTGTTCTCCTTTTGTTTCAGGAGCATCCCGGACTTCGTGGAACTCCACTTGCAATGCTAGCTGCCCAATGTAATAAATTATCAAACAAATCTCCACCACCTCTTGCAGATGCAGCAGTTGGAAAAGGTTTTCATCCCTGGAAAAAATCACCTCAAGGAGGTAACACACCTGCTCAAATTGGAAGTATTAGTCCTACATCACAAAGAAGTACCAATTCCTCAACGCCCACCAATACTAACAACAATACACCTTATACATCAAGAGTTGTGACATCATCGTCTTGTGCTGTCACTCCAACCTATTCAACAAGTGGTGATATCTATTTCTCAGGCTCTCAAAATGATAGTCAACTTTTAGGAAAAACAGTTGATGGTCATCATTTAGGATCAATGTATAGTCGACATCCATATGAATCATGGCCTTTTAATACAATGACAACACCAAGTCATCATAAACCAGGTGATATGAACGCTGCAGGATGGTGGGATGTACCTACAGGAGGATGGCTGGATATGTCAGGAGGTATGCATGCACAAATGGCAGCAAATTATGCAGCAAGTTCCGACTATAGTCTATCACACAGCATAGCTTCAAATCATTTGTTAACTTCAGGACAACATCTGTTAAATGATACATATAAATCAATGCTCCCAGCACAATCTAGTTTTAGTATACCTCATCCAGCACCAACAACGCCAGCACCAACAACACCAACACCAAGAACGCAACGTCGTTATACAGGTAGAGCAACATGTGATTGTCCGAATTGTCAAGAAGCAGAAAGATTAGGTCCTGCAGGTGTACATTTACGTAAAAAGAATATTCATAGTTGTCATATACCTGGTTGTGGCAAAGTTTATGGTAAAACTTCACATTTGAAAGCACATTTAAGATGGCATACAGGAGAACGCCCATTTGTGTGTAATTGGTTGTTTTGTGGGAAACGTTTCACTCGAAGTGATGAATTACAGCGTCATTTACGTACACATACAGGTGAAAAACGATTTGCATGTCCTGTTTGTAATAAAAGATTTATGAGATCTGATCATTTAGCCAAACATGTGAAAACACATAATGCGAATGGTACAAAGAAAGGAAGTTCAGAGTCGTGTTCAGATTCGGAAGAAAATAGTAATGGACATGATCTTGGTAATTCACCCAATTCTATGAATCATAATACACCTCCACCACATACTAATTTGGATATGGACGTCAAGCCAGGCATAGTTTGAGCAAGGTGGGGTCCGACGCTGGTATATCAATACCCACATTAGATAAGTTTGAAAGCGTCCGACCCCTTAGCCTTCTCTTTGAATGATAATTTTATTATTTGAGATTATGGAGACTTGTTGAAAACGGAGCAAATATGAAATAGGAGACGAAACAATAGATTGGATGAAATGAGGTCTACTTTTAAATCCACGAATTATCTTTACGATGACTGTCCAACGGTTTGTTCCAATTTTAATGGAACTTAGTAAGTCTTTATTGGTTCATAGAATTTTCCGACTAGTTTTTTTTGCCCTATTGGGGGCCTCATTGCAGTCCATTATTTAAGCGAGGTCTACACATCTATACAGTGAGTATGTCACAGTTTACCAATTTGCAGAGTTCCTTAAACAAATCTTCAGAAACCAAAAGAAGCATTTAAGAGTGTAATACCAGAAGAAAAAAAAATCAAGCCATCTGTAGATATCTTTAGGTTGGGTTTCTCTTCCTCGGTTTCCAAACTTGTGGTTTTGCCCTTATTTTGTAAGCAGACATTAACCATAGAACTAGGGCTAAACTCACGAAGTTAACTAAAACTTAAGTCGTTAGTATTTTGACTCAGAATGCTCAACATCTCTTGCTTGCTCCGCTGCAACATTCTCCAACAATCTCCGAATGAGTGTGTCTCATCAATTCATTGAGAGCGTCATCTATTGCTGTGCCATGAGTTTTATTGTTTCATTTTGTTAAAATTGTGTGTAGACTACCTGAATCTTAAAGGTGCTCACAGACAGCCGCATACTTACTTATCTTATTGCACAGCAAACATCTTCGCATACATGCAAGGAAAAAACAAATTCTCATGTTTATATAGGAGTTCGCAGATCGGCCAATTGGCAGGCGCCCATAAGAACTTGTGTGTTTTTTTTTCTTGTCTGTGTATGCGAAAATGCGTGTTATATAATAATCTATGTAAGTATGCGGCTATCTGAGAGCACTCTAATGGTCTTTCTATCGGAGCATACTGAATCGTTAATGTTGAAATGTAAGATGTTTCCTATTTTCAATTCATTTATTCTAAAACAACCCATTTTAATAGTTACCAAGAAAGAACATCGGGAGACCTAGGCATTTTCATTTACCACACCCGCCGGACGGAATTCATTGAAGGAAATGACGTCACAAATACCTAGCACAAAATTGAGGATAACCTCTTTGTTTACACTAAAAAACATTAAAATTTTGAGAAGGGTATTTTTTTGTGGTCGATTTTCTAAAGGTTCATTATTGAAAATAATAAAACAAATAAAGCCATCATCGAATATGCTGTTCTATGGAACTAGTATATTCGAAAGATAAATGTAATTGTAGCAATCATAAGAATTAAATATATACAAATATACAATGTTAAAGCTTCATATTGTATAATTCGTTATTGAATAAACTTTTATAATAATAGTTATAAATGGGGCTAATGGAGATAGAAAAGAAGAAGAAGGTAAATAATATAAAATAAAGTTCATTCAAAGGGAGGGGTTAATTCCTGAGGAATTCTCTTCCACCCAACCCTATATACCCTGCAAAGGTACGTCTGGTTCCGATCCGTTTAGCTTAAGCATAGCTTTCATACTATAATGATTCAATGTGTTCCCATTGCCAGATAAGAGACATAATTATTGAACAATTGAAAAATGTTATTGTAGCTATAATAAGAATGTATTTATATTTTTATATAAAAATTGTAATTAATATGTCTTGTTTAATATAATAGATAGATGTCTAACAATATTCTAGAATTACTCTATTAGGAATAAGAATAGGATTTTTGCAATACCCTAACATAAAAATTCTCCACAAAAATGTTGTACTCAGAAATGATACAATGAAAATATTTCGGATTTTCTTAAACATTCACGACGGAATGTGTTTTTTTTTAAAGACAAAATCAATATTAATCTGTTAAAATTATCTTTTTCCACCAAACAATCGCGAAATTGTGATGAAAAAAAATTGAGTTTGTTGGCCATATTGCCATTGAGACGGCCTCTGTAAAAATTTGACCAACTCCAGGAAAAACCTCCCTGTGAGATACTACAATTTATCATGTAAAAAACACGGTTCATTCGATTAATGGATCTTGATGCATAAATTGAGGCATTTGCTATAGAAAATACTTCACAGACTAGTAAGAGTTTAACTTTAGTGAAATGAATTGGGAACTGTTATCAACATATTTATAGACATCTCCGTGGCAGAGTACGCATCACAAACGGCTTGCACCAAGGAGGTTCCGGTTTCGACTCTTGGACGGGTCGAAAATTTGAAAAAGGTTTTTTCGATTATAAAGTGGAAGCATTATAAGGTAAAAATTGTTAAAGTGTAGCTTAGACTTAGTGATATTGAAGTGAATGTTAAAAATACCTTGTAATGCTATGATGCCCACAAACATTGTGACATAATAACACAAAGAAATATACATTTACATAAACATATTTAATGAAATCAGAATACCGTGAGGTAAAAACCCTTCTGACAAAAGTCCAGAGCTCCGAAATGTATGGCTATGTCCAGTATTGGTAAAATTATGACTACACCATACAAAGAACTGTATTGTACGTATGTCAAATTCATGAATAACTACTTTTGTTTACCATTAGATAGACAAATCATGTTGTTCTTCAAACTGTCCTGCTTTTGATAATTTTCATCTGCTAACCCTATTTTGATTGTCAATGCACACGTTCTGGTTCATGGAACAAAACGATGTGCAACAAAATCATGTCAGAGAAGATGACTCTTGTTGTTAACAGGTGATGCTTATGTACATAAGCAATAGCAAATGATTATTTTGCACGCAAACTTTGTAAACCTGGTAGCTATTGCTGCGGGTAGTTCCCCCCTCATTATTGATAGTTTTTGTTGCTCAACTAGAATTATAGATTATATTTATCTACGATCGTGTTCATATTGATTGAATTAGTAGAGAAACTCTCTACTCTATCATACAATACAAATTCGAAAGCGATCATTTTATTGTGAATTTGTGAAGTATTGAGGAGCGCGGCAGCGCTCCGCCCGCCAAGTCAAATACAATGAGCGTTGCACAAGTGTTATATTACTTCACGTCACAAAGTGCACTTTTCAGGTCTCTCTACNAAAAAATAATCCTATAAAGATAATGGGGCAGTTGCATTTGGTCTAAAATTTTGATTTAATATTAAAATATAAGATAAAACATCGAGAAAATCAAAAATAACGAAGACGAAATTGGAAGAAGGAAAAAACGTATCCCAAACCTGTAAAAAACCTTTCAAAAGTCTGCAAAGTATTCAATAATTCTATAAGATTTTATTTTGATTTTTACATATCTGTCGTGTCGGACAAGTACCAATTCAAAACTTGTATTGCCAGAGTTTTAAAACTTAGGTATCTTTGAATAGGCCATCTATTTGATTTCACAATCACAACAGAGTTCTCCTTCAGAAATAAAAAACAAAAATGGTATATATCAATGAAATTACCCTTAAAAATCAAATTAGATATAGTTTGATTAAATTCAAGAAAATCTTCTTTTCCACTACGAATAAAATTCCCATATGACATGAGATTTTATGCTAATGTTATTGTGTTTGACAAAATTATCGGAATCTCAAATTAGAAGATTAAAATTCTCGGCTTATCGTTTGAAAGAATATCAAATTGAGGTAGATAATATAATACTATATCTTCACTTGACTATAAAAGTGAAGATATAGTATTATATTATATACCTCATTATGGTTTTACGTGGCATAGTATCCCAATTTAACAAAATTAGATTATCAGATGTCAGCCATCTTAGTTTCTGTACGTTTTCACAGATTTCAACTATTAACAATAGAGGAATCCTTTGTGTATTCGTATATTTGGGTCACCATATGGCGAACATATAAAATCTTGTGTAATGGTATGAATGGACCGAGCGGACAAATAAAGAAACCGCAAATCGAACTGTATTCATGTTGTTTTTTTTATAAATTGGGTCATAAAATGATTTCAGATTATATTGAGGAAGTGGTTTCTAATGAGTTGCGGTATTCGTATTAGACCAGGGATCCGAAACATATTTTATATTGATTTGCCCAAAAAAAAAAATATTGATTTTTTTTTTTTTTCTGTTCATGTATTTCGTTATAAAACTAGTTGCAGGTCTCTAAATGAGATTATTGCAATTATCATTGTGGACCTCCGGTTCACATTGAATTGATTTCGATTCATGAATTGTTTATGCCCTTTGATATACTGTAACTTTTCCCTCTGTGTGATCAAATATTATTTGAGTCGCAGTACAACTCAATATAAAAATAAACTTAAACATATTACAGATTATATATTCACCAATTTAAATTACAGTCTAATTCGTAGCCCTAGGGGGTGGATTCGACGAATATTATTTCATAAATTTGAATTTTCCGCATTTTTTCCTCTGTGCTCCATTACTTCTGTGGTTTTCTCCGAAAACGTTTGGCAACATCGCGATTTTTTTTTTTTTTTTNTTCTTTTTTTTTATTTTTTTTTTTTTTTTTTTAGTAGAAACAGTATAACTTCAAATATGAAATAATATAATTTGTGACCTCATCAAATGGTGAATGTTTTTATTTAATTTTTTATATAAGATCTCATATTAGTTGATGTTTAATTTGTTCTTCTCTGTATGTACGTTTAATTATTGTTTTCAATTAATTTTAATATTATATATTCGAATAAAAAAAAATGTAAATAGTAATTAAAATGAAAATAAAAAATGTTTTGTTATCTTTACATTTTCTATACAGTTTAAAGAAGATTTTCAGCCATCGTCGAAAACACCAGTTCCCCATTAGGGTAGCTGGTTTGTAAGTTTTCAATGAATGGAGGATAAAATCCCCGTCTCAAACAAGGCCGTACCCAGGGACCATGGGGTCCAGCCCCCCCCCCGAAATTTCAATTTCTTTTTTTAATGAAAATACCCTACTTCAACATCAACCACAAAAACAACCTCACCATCATGATCATCATTTTCAGGTGTTAGTTTGCTATCCGAGAACGATTTATACCGACGAGTAGCCAAGGTCATTCTCTATAAGATGGTTGTTTTATTTTATTTTTATTTTAAAAAAAATAATGTAAAAAGTGCTCTCNTCGTGGATGACTAACCCATCCCTAGAACAGAGGGCTCGTTTGTGTTCGTGCTCGTTGAAAATTGGCGAGCAACCGGCACGAATGTTCAATGCTCGGGGATGTTCAGGCAGTGTAAACGCCCCTTTACATCTTTAACACCACTTTAGCACATCCCAAACTCCTCACGAAGGGTTTTTCCTCGCATAAATATGTGTAGTTCAATGCCGTGCAATAAGATAAGTAAGTATGCGGCTGTCTACGAGCACCCTGAGAATTCTTGAGTGTGCTATGCTATGGGATAAGTAAGTATGCAGTTATCTGCGATCCCACTTGGTATTGAAGTAAAGTTTACTATACATTCTCATAGTAATATGGGAGAATTAAATTAATTTTCTGAGCCGATCTGATTGATCAACCAAGCGTAATTAGTAAACAAGATATAAATTATTGTGTGACATTTTCAACTAAGCATCAGTGGTTAATGTGGTGGAGGGGGTAGATGAAGAGACCTCCTACCACGAAGAGATGGAACAGTGTCGGAGATTGCATTCAAACAGGGGGAAATGTAAGTGTGCTGTATTATTTGAGAGAAGGAAGAGATGAAACAGTGTCGGAGAGTATATTCAAACAAGGGGAAATTATTATTAGAAAGAAAGGCGAGATAGAACAGTGTCGGAGATTGCAGTGTCGGAGATTGCAAACAAGTGGAAATGTAAGTGTGTTGTATTATTTGAGAGAAGGGAGAGATGGATCAGTGTCGGAGATTGCATTCAAACAGGGGGAAATGTAAGTGTGTTGTATTATTTGAGAGAAGGGAGAGATGGATCAGTGTCGAAGATTGCATTCAAACAAGGGGAAATGTAAGTGTGCTGTAACTGCTGTATTATTTGAGAGATGGAACAGTGTCGGAGATTACATTCAAACGAGTGGAAATGTAAGTGTGCTGTATTATTTGAGAGTTGGAACAGTGTCGGAGAGTATATTCAAACAAGGGGAAATGTAATTGTGTTGTATTATTTGAGAGAAGGGAGATATGGAACGGTGTCGGAGGTTGCATGAAACGTGTGTTATGTACTTTTTATGGTGTCATGTCGGGTCAGAGGCTATCGGTCTTTAAAAGAGTATTATTAAGAAACGTCTTGGTGGTAGAGAGTTTGCGTAGCATTGCTGCTATGTGTTGACGCCAAATTTTCTGATCTTGTTGACTTTCAAAAACGTGTGTGAATGTAGGGAGAAACAAGACGAAGCACACCTACTTGTCCGCAGCAATATTGGCAATACTTGTACCTGAGCTGACCTCCAAGCATGAGCACCCTCTGCCATTACTGTAGCAGAATTTTGGAGGCACAGTATTTGATGTTCGTGAGAGAAGAATTGGACACGCATAAGTAAGTATTAATAAACGTAAACAAATCAAGCTACGCCATTTGGAGAGAAAGTACTGGAGCATCGCTGGACCAAGTGTATCGAGCTCAATACTTCGACCGTCCTTCTTACCGAATCTAGGAACATATCAAACTGAAATCAAGCTAATATGCCATTTGGAGAGAAAGTACTGGAACATCGCTAGACCGTGCTTTTTACCGAATCTAGGAACATATCAAATGACCCTCTTATCATTTCATAATGTCTCGAAATCCACCCAAATAAAAGTTTTTTTCAATTCTCAAGAGATCACATGAACCCCGTATATATTATACAAACTGTATACTTCCTAACTTAATCACATCAGTTGAGTATGTTTTGACAATTTTTAGCTGTAAGGGGGGAAACAATTTTCAGTATTTAAAGAAAACATTAACAACTTTGTAGAGTGAGAGATAAATCTGAAAATGAGTGGAAGGGGGATCAGTAGATTATTGAGAAGAGGGGATGAAGATACGGTTAATATGATATGATTTGATCTTATGGGAAGGGGAGAAACATTTCAAAATGCTGATGTTAGTGTTGGGATAATTTTTAAATCTGTTAGGATGTTTCCCGTTATTTTTTGAAATTGAAAGACTGTATTGAAAATGTACAGGCAGCTTCCTATCAACCTTTTTTTTTCTTCTTCAGTCGTTTAAAACAAGAAATTTTACAAAATAGATCAATATGAGAATCGAACCGTGGGGGTGAATGATGGGGTCAAATCACAGATTGGGCCGCAAGGGATCCGCCCTCCTCCGATCATTTCCACTTTGGGTGTATAAGAAGGAGAAGAACCATACCTGCTCCGAAGTTCTAGGAAACTTAGTAGGTAATCTATTTTATTTTAATAATTAATTGTAATAAATAAATTTTAATTTCTCAATCAATCAATCAATCTTCTTCTTCTTTCTTAAAAATTGAGTGGGGTTTTCGTGACGATTCCAAATTTGGGGCGTAATTAGACCCTAAATTTGACATACCTATAAAATTCTGGCTCTTACCAATTCTCTGGCTCTTACCAATCTCTTTTTAGACAGGATTTAAAGTGCTAAAATTTTGAGGGAGAGTATTATTATTTTATTTTTTTTCGTGACGATTCCAAAGGTTCATTATTGAAAATAATAAACCCAAATATATGCTAAATATGTGTGAGAAGAAATATGTGAGCCCCTGACTCATCAGGGGGCAAAAATATGGAAGATATGTGCGGGGGAAAAAAGTGCTCCCGTTGTCAGGTCAATGTGTTGGTGTAAAACTTTCAAATAGAAGGTATAACCACTGTCTCGAATGAACATAGACTTATAGAGGAATTAAAGAATAGATTAGGTAAGTCCGAACGGCCTTTTTACAATTGTGGGTATCACAGCATTACTAAGAGCCTCCTACGCTAATAATCTCTTTAATCTTTTTACTCCGGTAATGCCGTCACTGGTCGCTACTCACATTAGAGTATAGCAACTCAAAACTCAACCGTCGCGTCGTCACAAGTTAGAGTTTACCACGTTAGCAAGCGTCTATGGCACGTTGAATACAACAATTCTCGTTAGATCACTGAAGTTAAGCAACGTCCATGTGGGTGTTCACGTGGGTTCGCGCCCTCGTAATGCTGGCCATTTTTCCGGCCCAACCCAGGCTGGGTGAGGTCAATGTGGGTAGCTGGTTTGCAAGTTTCCAGCGAATGGAGGGTGAACCAGCCGTCTTGAATGACCAACAGATGTTAAAGAGACGTTAAGCCAAATTAAAAAAAAAAAAAAAGTAACAAACAATCAGTCGGAAATTTTTCTGACCCCGCCAGAAATTGAATCTAAATATCCCGCATGTAATGCCAATGTGATATCCAAACCCACTAGATAAGAATCAAGATGGACACCTATTTTAACTAAATTAGATTAGCTAGATTTTACAAGAAGTGACTTCGGTATTTTGATATTTGAAAGTGTCAAACAGAAGCTACGAGTATAAGCGCCCCACTGATATGATCATGATCATGCTACCCCATTCCATTGAGAGGAATATGCTAAACACACATTTGAAATTAATAAGAGGAACCCCGTGGAGTGCGGCGATATATATTAAAACACACAAATTTTTCAATCAAATTAGATGTACAGGGTCTCCCTGCTTTTCAGATTTAAAGATATAATATAAGGAACATCCTTGTAGACGCCGAGGGGAGCAAGTCAGCTTCATAATAGGCACTAATAGGCAGCCAGGCTGTGGCAGCCAATAACACACATGATTGCTTATTGGAGCTCGCACACTAGGCAGCCAATATTTACTGACTGCCGCAGCCAGTATAACATGCGCAACTACACGGCAGCCTGCTGGCTGCGCGCAGCCAGAGGAAAACAACGGGAATGTATGTGACTGCCTGCAGTCTCCGCTCACTAGTCAAGCAGCTAGTTGTATTTTGCGTTGTTCACGATTCGTAGTAATTTTCCCTCGGTTATATTATACGATCTCCGCGTTATTTATTGAAGAAAATATCGTGATGGCTTTCGATACGAAAATGTTTATTAGGGAAGTCGAAAAGCAATATGGGACGTATTCAACGATTTGAAATGTAAAAAAGTGTGCGATTTGTATTGATTTGCAGCGGACGAACGACTGACGGGCTCGACAACGGTCGTGCGTTCATTGACTGCTATACTGGCTGCTTAAACTGACTGCCTAGTGCGTCACGGCCCTTAGGTGACGGTCCTAAGTCCGTGTAAATACAGAAGGAAGAACATCCAACCTTTAAAAAAACTCTGCTTCAAACCAATGATGGAAAGTCGTCAGAAAAATACAGTAAATACGCATTGATACTACTGTGAGAAAAAAGGGAGGGTTCCCAGGAAAGGATACAAGTAAAGAGAGTAGGCACTGAACAGAAAATTGTGACACGGTACAATGAAGGAAAACAACGCCGAACCCCAAATAGAATTGAGAAAAGGTTTTAGATTGCTGATTGATCTTGTACCAAATGGGAGATTAAAGTACTATTTACGCTAGTCTGATAGCTTCCGAACCAACACGATACAATAAACTCTATATCGGTAGGTGCTGGAGAAAATGTCGATCTTCGTGGCCGAGTTGTTAAGACCATTGAAACTCTTGGCCCGGAGGTTGTGGGTTCGAATCCCGCCCGAATCCAAAATTCTCTGATCGAATTTTCTCGTTTCCGGAATGACATGGCTGTAATAAGGAGTATCCTGAATTGTTTCGAAAGCGGTTCCAGTGCAGACCTTTTTTCAAACTTAAAAAAAAAGTGGAGACAATAATCAATTCTGGTTGAAAAAATATCGTGTCGTGTCGGATCGGAGTCTATCGGACTGGTGTAAATTAAGATTAGTACCAAAAAATAAATGTTTCAGAAGGCGTAATTTCGTTTAATAATATTGCTGTGATTGACATGGTTCTGGGGTCCTATGAAATTTATTAGTCTCCAAAGACCCTGAAATTGATTACTCTCTCAAGCAAACAACTTATTATTTTTAACTGTGGCGGCCTTTCCTTTCGGAATTCCAAGTACTGCGTCCACTAGTTGGGACTATTGCACACCAGTTTTTCCACGTCTAATATCTCTCACCCAGCTCTGAAATTGCCGAACTTCTAATAAAGTTCAGCAACGATTCTACTGGGTTAGAGTGTATATGAGTTCACAACCCGGGAACCCTAGGCGTCCTGAAACGTTGTAGTGCCATATATGGGCAGTCAAATATAATCTCCTCTTCTTCTCCACACAAACAACTATTCATTCATTATATACCGCAGTAGTTCTGTAATTCGGTCCCGAGTAACTCCATATAGCCAAAAATTCTAGTTAGCAAATTCCATTTACATAAAAATCATGACGTTAAAAATAGACTTCACTTTGCTGGGTCAAAAATTAAAGCAATCATCTCACGTTCTGCTCCCCTTCCAAAAAAGTAATTATTTACAATGATCACGTGTCTTTTTTTTGGACCCAAATTCCTTCTTCATACTGTCCTAAAGTAATCAATCATAGCAAAAAGGGTTTTTTTTGTTCACTTTTTGAAATTTTAATAATCTGGTAACAAAGGTCTCCAAACGTCCCTTCCCTCATCTGTAGGTTTCGGTGAAGATAGGGGACACGTGGGTAAAGGTTACTGAATGAGCTCCTTTGGGGGCGTAACGAAAAGTCATATAATTTTATGAATGAAATTTAACTCAAACCAAGTTGTGAAAAATAGCATCAAATAAGTGACAAGGGACATGTGTTTGGAATGTGACGCCTATTTTTAGAATGTATAGTTGACCGAATGAAGTGAGGACCAGTTTTAACACGGAAAATTTATTTGTTTTTTTGTTTCTTCCAGACCTATTATTTACTAACTTCTATGGGGGAAAATAGGCCAAACTACAGATTGTGAGAAATCTGTAGTTTGGCCTATTTTCCCCCATAGAAGTTAGTAAATAATCTACTGGGTTAGAGTGTATATGAGTTCACAATCCGGGAACCCTAGGCGTCCTGAAACGTTGAGGGTGACATCCTCACAGGCCGAGTTCACCTGAGTTGATGATGTAAAATAACACAAAAAGCAGCTCTGCAATATTATTATGTTGACAAGGTCAATCACTGCAATATATACATATCTGGGGGCAGTGGCGGATTTAAACTTTCGCCGCCCCTCGGCATTTTAAAACTAGCCAGATTGCCACTTCTATTTTGCATTTGCTGCCCCAGGCCATGGCTTATATTGCTTTTACAGTAAATCCGCCACTGTCCGTGGGCCATGTCAATTATAAGCCTCCTCCAAAACTAGATGTATGATGACATTTAAAAACTCTTTCTTTATATTTACCCTGCGCTGGAATTAAATCGACGTTTTGGTGACTCGAACACAGAAGCGTAGATAAGGCGTTCGGGATTTATCGTGGTACAAAAAGATAAATCAATGAATAGCGACATCATCGAGACAGATGGTAGCTACATATGTGTATATGAGAGTGCCGCTATAAATGTTAAGTTTTTTTCTTTTGCTGTCTTTATTTCTCTCATCACTTTCAAGGACGATAAGAGTGCTTGCCGACAGTCGCATACCAACTGATCTTATTGCATAGCGCATACAAATACACTTGTTTATATGAGAGTCTTTCTATCTGCGAACTCTCATAAGAACATGATGTGTGTATATGTTTTTCCTTGCAATAAGATCAGTAAGTATGCGAATGTGTGCGAGCATCTTAAGAAAACATCAATGTAACTTTGAGGGTACCATTTTTACTCATTTTAGAGTTGTTTTCGGTCGCTAAAATATCCAGGAACATAAGATACCTTTAATGTTACTTTGGGGATTTAAACCTTTTAATAAGATATTAATTTTATTTAGTGTTAAAAAATATTAACTTTTAAATAAATTAAAACAAAACACTTATCAGAAACACTATTTATTACTATTTATGATGAAAATAGTTTCGAAGCATTCGATTCATCATCAGTCTAGTCGAGTCGAAGGATGGAAGTTGACTGAGTATTATTCACCGCGTGCTGTGTAGGGTCACGCGATGTAGGTACTCTCAAAATATCTATTGTCTATTTCTAAAACTTTTTTTAATAAAATATTGTCACTGGCCTTATCAATTTCAATTTGATTATTTAATAGTGTATAATTTTCATTGTTTTTATATTTATAAATTTCATAAGCATGCGCGGATATAGCCCTCTTGTTTGGGGGGGGGGGNGGGGGGGGGGGCACAATCGCACAATATACCTAAGACCTAGAGAAAATGTGGAGGGGACAATATACCTAAGACCTAAGAGAAAATGTAAGAGAATATGTCGTAACCTAGAGACCGGGGGTTCGAGTCCTGGGCAGTACTTTTTAATGCAATGTTTATCGAGGTACGATACCTAATTTGTTAAAAGCTGTATAGCTTACCACAAATACCTTTCATAAGGGTGATAAGCGATTTTATAAGCGTGATGACGGAAAAAAGTGCCATGACGGATGACAGAATTTTTGACGATTTTTTTATTTAGATATACGTGCTTCTATTTAGTTTTAGGATTGAGAATTATTTAGGGCCCGTGCATCTCCCCTCTCAATGGGATAAAAGACACAGCGGATCACCATTCATAATAAAGGTATAATGAAATTTGAGAAAAATCGCCCGCTTAAAAAACTGGGGGGGGCACGTGCCCCCCTAAATCTGCGCATGTTCATAAGCCTCTCATTAGTATTAATTCCATTATGATTATTAGAAATTAGGATTATATTTAGAAGATACAATTTTTATTTCTATGAAGTGGGACATTTTTCCGGAACGTCTTCTAACACAGGTTATGGTGGCTTTTAAACCTTACTCTGCAACTCGAATGTCTTTGATTTCACAAGAAACTGAGTTAAAACACATAATAATATATCAGAGTAGCTTTCTGTGTTGGTTCCCAAACGTACGTCATAACGATCATCCCCCCTTCCACTCTTACCGGATAATGTATGCTAACGAGCCCGATATTATTTCAATCCAAATTACTCCTTTTTGTTTCTTTCTCAAATATTTTAAATTAAAGGGTAAAAAAACTCCGTCAAATGCATTTCTGCCACGCGGCATACACTGTGGGGTGGGGGGTATAATGATGTTCAGTTTTCACACAAGAGAATCAGTGTCATTGGTCTGGAGTATAATGTGAATTGGTATCAGCGGCGCACATAAGTTTAAAGTTCTAGCTATTATCGTTCTCATTTTAAACACGATATGCGAAAACCGCTAATAAGAGGCATAAAACCGGCAACGGTATACTCGATTTCCCCCGAAAGCATAGGCATAAATAAATCAGAATCAGGCAGGGGTTGTCTGTTACAATACCACAGACCAAACCGTAGTAGATAGCGAAAAATTGATGGGAATGGACCCCTCCCCCCAAAATCAAGATCTACAATCACAGGAAAATTATCAGAACTAAAATATGTCAAGTCGTTTTCGAGTTACGGCCAAATTTAAAGTTTATTCACCAAAATAGGACAGTCACGGTCCGATATCTTAAAATTTGTCGCGACAACATATCAACTTAAAGCGAGAAAGTTTTAGGTGACCATTTATTCCTTATTTTAGGACATTTTCTGCAAAGGTATGGCCAGTCATTTCAGAGCCAGTCATTTCAGAGTAAAAACGTGTTTTGGCATTGAATTCTCCACATTGAAAATTTCAGCACACAACAATACTTTCCTTTTCATAGGATAGGGAAAGTAATGAACTAGTGAGTAACTCAATAACCTCTGATGAATAAACTAAATTAATCAAAAATAAAAGGATTATCAAATTTTGGATTTAAAAAAAAAAAATCAATATCAAAAGGTTTCTCTATATCTCCACACATATTATTTTTTTAAGCAGGATATGCGAAAACCGCTAAAAAGAAGCATAAAACCGCCAGCGGTATACTCGATTTCCACCAAAAGCATAGGCATAAATCTGATATACTCGTACATACCAAAATTTCAAGTCTCCAGCACTTGCCGTTCTTGAGATATCTTGTTCACAGACAGAGGGACAGATAGCTCTGGGGACCCCAAAACATGGTTTGGCATTGAAGAAAACTCGACATGGAAAATTTCAGCCCATAACAATACTTTCCTTTTCATAGGATAGGGAAAGTAATGAACTAGTGAGTAACTCAATAACCTCTGATGAATAAACTAAATTAATCAAAAATAAAAGGATTATCTAATTTTGGATTTTTTTTTTTAAAAATCAAAAGGTTTCTCTATATCTCCACACATTTTATTTCTCCATCTCCTCTTACTCCTTGACAAACGTTTCAAAATGAAGAGTTTCAACATTGCTAATTTAAAGCATAGTGTTCTTGTTTAGTCAACTTTAAAAAAATGCCTCCAGGAGGGAAATGGGAGAGACATGAATAATTCATCAGGCCTTTGAATTGACTTCTTTGTAGAGAAAAAGAAAATTTTATGTCAGAGTTCCAGTGTCGAAATTTAGATTCCGTAATGGACTTTCATGGGTACGTATTTACAGTCTCATTCTCAGCATGCCTTTCATTGCCTTAAAGTGTTGCTATTATGGGAAAGCCCACATGAATAAAGATCTTGACATCTTTCAACACTCATCACAAAAACCAGCTAAGAAGTTCAAAGAGACTTCGTATGAGTGATGGAAGTTTAAAATTAATGTTTATAAGTTATGAGTTATCATAACACAAACAACGACAAATATAAGGGACTGCTTAGCAT
>CM022882.1:20651937-20667317 GCA_012654025.1 Pachypsylla venusta
CCCTCACAAGGAAGTTGATTAAAACATAACTTGTCATAACATTCTGTTTATGATTTCACATAAAGAAAGGCATAGAGAGCTATGTCATAAAAATTATGATTTGAACACAAGTTGAAAGTGACAGGTTATGAAAATACAGAGCGATTCAACCACTTTCCTTATAAACCAGTTGTTCTGTAAATTGTAGACCTCACTAACTTAAAATAACTACTTCTAATCTGTTCTCCAGATATGACCTTGATCAGGTTCGGACCATCAAAAACCTTTTTTACTTCTGTGTAATCAAGTTGGAAAAATTTATTTAAAGAATCGCAAAAATTGTTTTGCGATTCTTTAAATGTTTAAAATTAAAAAAAATTTAAACGTTTTAAAATTTTTATGTTTAAAAATTGACAAAATCGATTCAGAGTTTAAATAATTACATTAAAAATTAAAAGCTAATATTAATCATTTAAGTTGATGAGCTTTCAACTTTCGACAGTTCTCAGTCTGTCATCATTAGACCAGAGTAATATGATAGAACGATGTGAACACTATCACAACTTGACACGAAAACTCACACCAAATTAAATTATTATTATTTTTATTTTAACTTGCAAACCAGCTACCCATATTGATCTCACCCAGCCTGGGTTGGGACGGAAAAAAGAGCCAACAATACGTGGTGTACCCAGGCGGTCACCCATCCAAGTACTGACCACGCCCGACGTTGCTTAACTTCAGTGATCTGACGGGAACTGGTGTATTCAACGTGGTATGATCGTTGGCTTGCTTCAAAATTAAATAGCTTTTAATTTCAAATTTAATTAATTAAAATCTGAATGGATTCGACATTGTCAATTTTTATGTTTTTCAAAATCATTAACTTTTATTTTAAACAAATTTGACCGCAGCTATATTGTGAGAAAGCTCAACTTCAACTTCGAATAACTTCCTGTTGAAAGTACAAGGCCTTGTAATACAGGCCCTGTAATATAAGTGTTTTTTAATAAATCACAAATGAGCGTTTCGTATTATTACTGGCTTGTATTACATACAACAACACTTCTAAAATGTTTTTTTTTTTTAAATAGATGGCTTAACGTCTCTTTAACATCTATTGGTCATTCAAGACGGGGGTTTTACCCTCCATTCGCTGGAAACTTGCAAACCAGCTACCCACATTGACCTCACCCAGCCTGGGTTGGGCCGGAAAAAGCCAACGATACTTGGTGTTCCCAAGCGGTCACCCATCCAAGTACTGACCACGCCCGGGCGTTGCTTAACTTCAGTGATCTGACGGGAACTGGTGTATTCAACGTGGTATGATCGTTAATTTTACTCTTTTTTTTTAATTTGGCTTAACGCCTCTTTAACATCTATTGGTCGTTCGAGACGGGGGTATTACACTACATTCGCTGGAAGCAAACCAGCATTGACCTCCATCCAGCCTGAGTTGCAGCATCACGAGGGAGCGAACCCAAGTGGACATCCACATGGTACAACCCAAGGGCGTAGCCAGCATCTGGCCAGGGGGGGGGCAGATCCGTGCTGCATACTTTTGGGAATTTCTAGGGGGGCAGCTGCCCCCAGCTGCCCCCCCTTCCTACGCCCATGGTACAACCTAGCTGGACGTTGCTCCACTTCAGCGATCTAACGGGAACTGGTGTATTCAACACTGGCTAGATATTTACTTCTAATGTATGCATTTGGCATATAATACAGGACTTATAAGTTTTATCAAACAGACCCCAGATCACAAATAATAACTTACATATTTTAAAAACGCGGAAGTCATTTTTAAAAAAAAAATTAAAACTTTTGCCCTTTGGAATAAAGGGAATAATTATATCGTGATGCTGCAACTCAGGCTGGATGGAGGTCAATGCTGGTTTGCTTCGAGCGAATGTAGTGTAATACCCCCATTAAAACATAAAAGACTTTGATGTTTCAATGTGTTTTCCGGAATTGCGAAAACTGTTCTCAAGATATTAAGCTTCGCTGATCCCCTGTTACTCTCTGTAGAGATGAGGTACAAAACATACCACACTCTCCATCAATAGTAGAAGAGTCAATATTCTGTTTTCTGTTCTAACTCATTAATGAAAACGCACACTAAATAATGCTATTATACTAAAAGAGGCGTCTTATTTTGCAAAATAAATAAATAAACAAATCAAAAGTTTTGCAATAATCATCATAAATAAAATGACATGTGTTAAGTAACCGCATGCTGACTTTTTGTGAAAAATTGCAAAAAAAAAATAGTAAGAGAAATAACAANAAAAAAAAAAAAAAAAAATAGTAAGAGAAATCACAAAAGACTTTTCGCTGATGAATTATAATAAATTTTGCGGTTTATATTGCAAAAATATTAAACAAAAACTTTTTTTTTTGGAAAAGACAATTAAATAGAAGCTTTATTGTTTATTGATTAGGTCTCATTGATAGATATTTCTTTTCATAAGGCATCATTTATACAAAATTGACGAACTCTCAAATATATGGCAAAAATATGTGCGCTCCCTGTCTACTGGTTTGAGACAAACAAGTGCGATGGGTATTAACAATGGTTCGTGTGTATTTGTACACAAAGCATCTTCAGAACAGTACTATAGTGGATCAATATGATCAGATGTTCACGTTAGTGTTGTAGTCATTAATAGAAAAAAATATCTTAATCAATTTTAATTTAAAAAAGAAAAGAAAAATTGGGGGCCCTCCCCCCCGGGGAGTAGAGGGCCCCCATCCATCACATATCAAAATTTACGTTTCTATAACAAACCACTAAAAAGAGATTTTTTTTTTTTTTTTTGCGGGAGGTGAGGAGCATTCACATGACAACATTCGTATGTACGCGCGGAAGTCATCAAAATATCTACTTGGCTACTTTATTTTGCCTCAAACCGCGTACATCAACTGAACAAGAGAATACAAAGCTGTAGAACTAGTACGCGCGGATCAACTGAACAAATCGGTACAAATTTGTAGAACTAGTACCGCGCGGTACAAGATCTTCTGCTCGGAACAAATCGTACTTATCGCGTGTTCATGTACACAATATCCACTATTTAGATAGATCTTGTGCCGCGCGATCATCTGAACATAGCCTTATTTGTCATGTTAAAAATTTCAAGGCTCTAGCTATGACCCTTCTATTTTTAGTCAGGATTCGTGAAAAAGGCTAAAAATTTGGCAAAAAATTCAACGTTATTTCGAAATTTGGCACCAAATTTGAAGCTTTAGCTCTTGCCATTATCACTTTGGACAAGCTTCGCAAATACCAATGAAAAGCGACAAATAACCCAAAATGGCTTGTTCTTGGAAAACTTTCAAGTTTCAATTACCGTTTTTGAAAAATATTGTTCAGAGACAGACCGATATACAGACAAACGGACCTATGGCTGAAACTCGAGGTTTGGGCTGCATGGACCCCATAACGTGATGTTTTGGCATTTCACAATTTTTGACCGAACCAATTGAGGTCTATGTTTAAGCCACTGTGCGCTAAACATGTCAATTTTTTAAGTATTTTAAGTATTTATTTGGCTCTTCCTTGTCTCAATTCCTATCTTTCCCCATTTTTTTTTAATTTGGCTTAACGTCTCTTTAACATCTATTGGTCATTCAAGACAGGGGTTTTACCCTCCATTCGCTGGAAACTTGCAAACCAGCTACCCACATTGACCTCACCCAGCCTGGGTTAGGCCGGAAAAAGCCAACGATACGTGGTGTTCCCAAGCGGTCACCCATCCAAGTACTGACCACGCCCGAACGTTGCTTAACTTCAGTGATCTGACGGGAACTGGTGTATTCAACGTGGTATGATCGTTGGCTACTCCCCATTTTTAAATTTAGTTCCAAAATACCTCCTCCCGGATTACGGTCTGCTATAATATAATCTAATAATTAATTAAATGCATCCAATAATAATTTCAAGTGCATCAAGATCAAGAGACCACAAAAGCGGGAGGTAAATTATTCCTGTTTCTTGTTACCACTCCCACAGTCTAATTTTAATTGCACTATTTTTGCTTGGTCGTCTTTTTGTTTGTCAAAGTTTGGTCCACTTCGGCGACACTGTGAAAGAAATCTACTGTTCACAGGTCTTCTGGTTAAATAGTTTGAATTTGAACAAGAGGGAAAAAAAAATTTGAAATTGAACGTGAGGGAAAAAAGTTTGAAATTAAACACAAGGGGAAAAGGTTTGAAATTGAACACGAGGGAAAAAGTTTTGAAATTGTAATTGAACATGAGGGAAAAAGTTTGAAATTGAAATTCAACACGAGGGAAAAAGTATGAAATTGAGCGCGGGGGAAAAAAATTTGAAATTGAACACGAGTGGAGAAAAGTTTGAACTTCAACACGAAGGGAAAAAATTGAAATTGAACACGAGAGGAAAAAAAATTTAAATTCAACACGAGGGAAAAAGTATGAAATTGAGGGCGGGGGAAAAAAAATTGAAATTGAACACGAGGGGAAAAAAGTTGAAATTGAACACGAGGGAAAAAAGTTTGAAATTGAAATTGAACACAAGGAAGAAAAGTTTGAAATTGAACACGAGGGAAAAAGTTTTGAAATTGTAATTGAACATGAGGGGAAAAGTTTGAAATTGAAATTCAACACGAGGGAAAAAGTATGAAATTGAGCGCGGGGGAAAAAATTTTGAAATTGAACACGAGGGGAAAAAAGTTTGAAATTGAACACGAGGGAAAAATTGAAATTCAACACGAATTTCAATTTCAAGACGAATTTCAATTCAACACGAATGTCAAGAGGGAAAAAGTATGAAATTGAGCGCGGTGGGAAAAAAATTGAAATTGAACATGAGGGAAAAAGTTTGAAATTGAAATTCAACACGAGGGAAAAAGTATGAAATTGAGTGCGGGGGAAAAAAAAAATTGAAATTGAACACGAGTGGAAAAAAATTGAAATTGAACATGAGGGAAAAAGTTTGAAATTGAAATTCAACACGAGGGAAAAAGTATGAAATTGAGTGCGAGGGAAAAAAAATTGAAATTGAACACGAGTGGAAAAAAGTTTGAAATTGAACACGAGGGGAAAAAATTGAAATTGAACACGAGGGGAAAAAAATTTGAAATTGAACACGAGGGAAAAAAGTTTGAAATTGAACGCAAGGGAAAAAAGTTTTACCCTCTGATCTGGTAACATGAAATTTAACAACATTATTACTTTGTAGGTACTTTACGAGTAAAAACTATAATTTTCTTCGTTACTCTCCATTCATCTTATCTCAAATTGAACTCACTACGTGTTGAGGTGTACCGAACTAGTCAGGCACACAAATAGGTACATTGGAAGAGGTACAGGGTGCGACAATTAGTATTTCCACTTTTCAAAAAATCGTGGGAGAGGGAGAGATAGTGGGAGGAGTGAGGTTTGTGATATTCAACACTAAATGTCATCTAAATTTTAGTTGCCACAATGGTTTGGTCGAGCGTGCATCGTGCGTTTGTTGCCAAGTTGTTATTTTAAAAAGTGAACCATTATAGCCACTCAGAGGGCGTTCCGTACAAGGTATGGTTTGCACTCCACGGATCCAGTTCCTGATCGAAAAACAATTTTGAGTTGAGTTCACAACTTTAGGACCACATCGTCAGCTTTAGGCTGTATGGGGCTACCCATGCAGCCAATCGTTCTCGTGAGATTCCGCAGGACATGTTCCCCGGTCGCCGGATTTCAGTCCCTGTGACTTCTTCCTGTGGAGTTTCCTCTTCGAACATCGCCCTGGGACCCTTGAAGAGTTAAAGGAGGCAATTCTGGAAGAAATCATCCAAATTGATGCGGATATGCTGACGAGAGTCATGGAAAACTTCCGTGAAAGACTCCAAAAGTGCATCGCTTGCAAGGCCGTCATTTGGACGACATTATTTACAAAACATAGATGGAAAAAACTAGAATACACAAACTTACAGAATACAAAATATATTCAAAATATCTCATTTCGTTATTATTTGCCAGCAACCTGTACATTTAATTGTGGATGTTAGGAGGAGAGTACTTGTGTTAGAAGATTGTTCAAGGTGGCGTTGAATATTCTTTTAGTAGGTGTGTCAAATATAGAATCTAATTACGCCCCAGACCCCCTCAATTTTTTCTGGGGGAGGGGGTATTTTTTTTAGCCAAAAAATAAATAAACCCATGTCATATTGGCATAGTTCTTTTGTTGGAAATAATCCATCAACCCTAGGCTGCTGTCAGTATGTTCCAGGGTCACCCAGTACCCCAATAGGCAGAGTTTTACTGTGGAATAATAAGACGTCTCCGTGGCAGAGTGCGCATCATACTCGGCTTGCACCAAGGAGTTTCCCGGTTCAATTCCTGGACGGGTCAAAAATTTGATAAAGTTTTTTTTTTTTTTTTCAAATTTTCTACTTGGTCTGGTTGTGTTTGGGGTTAACTCAGCCTCCTGAGGACAATTGAGTAGCCATGGTAATAGAGCCAAGTGGTAGCATTATAAGGAAATTGTTTAAGTGCATATAGCTTAGTGGTATTGAGATGTTGGGGGGATTGTTGAGAATACCTTGTAATGCTATGATGCCCACAAAAATTGGGACATAATAACAGAAAAAAATATACGTACATTTACACTATTTTACCTTTTTTTTTTACTGTGTACGCTCTCTTTATTTCATTCATTCAATAGTGGCGGAATGGTGTCCGATGGTAGCCAGATGTATGAGACAGCAGCTCTAGATAAGTTGTAGTCTACTGCTAAAGTTTATCAATCAATCAATAGTGGCATCATCGTGTCTGATGATAGCCAGATGTATGAGACAGCAGCTCTACATAAGTTGTAGTCTACTGCTAAAATTATTATTTGTCATCATACATCTGTTCTTATAGGCTGATAATTAACATGGTGCCCCAGAATCATAATAATCACTGCAATATAATTACGTCAGTAACACAAGAGTTACAAACATTGTGATATTACAGAGTTGCTTTCTTTATTATTTTACCACATCAGCTCAGGTGGACTCGGGCCGTAAGGATGTCAGCCTCAAGTAACTTCTTACAATCTCAAGAATGATTTACTTTTATTCATGGATCGTTCGCAAGTCATAAATAGATTGCAAAACATTTTCTCTGTATTTAATACTTATTTACACCCCTGAAGTAAAGTACCTACTTAGTTACTAGTAAATACTTCACATGAAATTATAATACTTAAAGTTTTGACCAACCTGACTGACTGAGTGGGGTTTTATGAGCTGTGAGAAGTATTTCAGCAACTTTGACCACTTGTTTTACTTAATAATAGTTATCTTATGAGTACCTATGGTAATATTTAGGTACTTGGTACGGTTGCTACTTCAAAGAAAAAATTACACTCATTCACCAGAAACAGTCCATGGCTTTGCTGTGAGGTGGTTACTGTGATGGACAGACTCAGTCTCAGTAGATAAGATGGACAGATTCGTAACCAGGAATCTTTTGGTTCGAATCCAATCCACAGTAGAGAGCTGTCCATTAAATAGTGTAGTGAGCAATTGAAAGTCAACTAGATGGTCACAATAGAGAGTTACAATTGTGAAAGTCACAGTAGACAGACACAATTGAAAGTCACAGTAGATGGACACAATTGAAAGTCTCAGAAAGTCACAGTAGACAGACACAATTGAAAGTAACAGTAGATAGACACAATTGAAAGTCTCAGAAGAGAGTCACAATTGAAAATCATAGTACACAGTTACAATTGAATATCACAGTAGACAGTCACAATTGAAAGTCACAGTAGATAGTCACAATTGAAAGTCTCAGAAGAGAGTCACAATTGATAGTCAGAGTACACAGTTACAATTGAAAGTCTCAGTAGACAGACACAATTGAAAGTCTCAGAAGAGAGTCTCAATTGAAAGTCATAGTACACAGTTACAATTGAAAGTCACAATAGACAGACACAATTGAAAGTCTCAGAAGAGGGTCACAATTGAAAGTCACAGTACACAGTCACAATTGAAAGTCACAGTAGACAGACACAATTGAAAGTCACAGTAGATAGACACAATTGAAAGTCACAGTAGACAGACACAATTGAAAGTCACAATAGAAAGTCACATTGGAATTCACATTTATAATGGCAGCAGTAAGATTTCACTTTGGACCAACTTAATTTATTCCGAAACTTTTGGAGTCAAAAAAAAAAATATTCTGACCGAATGTTCATAAAAAGAGGGGGATGTATTATAATGACCTTGGCTGACTTGTCAAGGTTGTCCTCCAAGGTCAGATGAAGGTCAACTGCATTGACTTAATTAAGACCACCTGAATTTTATTACATTTTCGGATTCCCCATTTAATTCTACGTTCACTTGATTATTCACTTCATGTTTTCGTTAAACTTTTTTGCGCCAAATTTTGGGAATGTTTTTTGCTCTGACACAACCGTGTGGCATATTGAATGAAAGCTCTCGCCATTTCCTATACGATGGTTTCCTTTTTTCACTTGTTTGTTCATTTCATAAAAAAATCACTCTTGCAATGCATTCCAATATGCCACGCGGCTATGTCAGACCAAAAAACATTCCCAAAATTGGCGCAAAATAGTTCAACAAAAACATGAAGTGAATAGTTGAATGAACGTAGATTAAATGGGGAATCCGAAAATGTAATTAAAATCAGGTCGTCTCATATAAAAACATGAAGTTGACCTTCATCTGACCTTGAAGGACAACCTTGACAAATCAGCCAAGGTCATCGTAATACGTCCCCCTCTTTTTTATGAACATTCGGTTAGAATATTTTTTTTGTGACTCCAACAGTTTCGGAATAAATTGAGTTGGTCACTAAAATGGTCTTTATTACTCAGAATCGAACCATCAATCTTCTGTAAGGGTGTCCACAGACAATCACACACTTATTTATCTTATCGTATAGCACACAGCTTCGCATATATGCAAGTAAAAATAAATACACATTTCCTTATAGGATTTCGCAGATCGACGAATTTGGAGATTAACATTGTTTTCCTGATATATGCGGAGATACGTACTATGCAATAAGGTCAGAAAGTGTGCGGCTGTCTGCAAGCATCCTAAAGGTACGACAATGTCGTTCGACAAAGGCGACATTTGCTCCGTTCACACATACCACTACTGTGTGGACGTATTTTGTGAATCTTTCATGTGTTGAATCCCAGAGTTAGGGTCGGTCCCTGTACATTTAAATGAAACTGAGAGTTTGTTCTTCAGTAAAGTTCATTTTGATGCTAATAAAGTCACAATAATATTAATATGTTATTATTCGGATGTCTCACTCCTCCGGTTGCATAGAAGGAGGAGGAGGGGGTGGAATATTAGTTAGGTTAGAAGTAAGATATTTACGCCTATTTTCAAGGGTTCTGATTTTTTGTTTCAAGTTTCGGTTGTTTAAGTTGTTCAAATTTAGGGAAAACAGGTATAAGCATTTAAGTTTAATATAATTATGAAAATTTAAGTTTTAAGAAAATATTATTTTTGTTTTTTAAATAAACGCACTCCTATTGTATCATTATTATTATTTCACAAAAACTAAGTGTTTAAAGCTTTTTTTTACACATTCTACACGTCCACACTTACAAATTTATTCATTCGACTCCGTTAGATTCCGTATATCGACAAGTCCACACTATGATTCGAAATAGTGTGGACGCCCCTTTAGACACGAGCGCCTTTTGTTTATAAACTAAACGCCTTGTGTGTCTTCACATTGAGAATATTCTCATTAATAAATAATACTTAATAAATCCTTGAAAATTGAAACCGAGAAGAAATCTAAGAGAGCAAAATATTTCAAATTAATTGGGCCTTTGTGTTGTTAATGAATACCTAATAAATCAATAGAAGAGAGGACAGAGGACAATGAAGAGGACATTGGAGAGTTGACAAAAGAACGCAAGGACAACAGAGGGGACCCTTGCTACTCATTAAGAAGAATGAAAATCTGCACACAAAAAATGTACAATATTAAGAAATGGGTTTCAAAAACAAACGCACAATGCTTTCACATTGAAAATCACAGTAGTCAGCTGTGCATTAAATAGTGTAGTGAGCAATTAAAAATCACAGCAGTGAGCTGTACATTAAATAGTGTAGTGAGCAATTGAATGTCACAGTAGTGAGCTGTACATTAAGTAGTGTAGTGAGCAATTGAAAGTCACAGTAGTGAACTGTATATTAAATAGTGTAGTGAGCAATTGAAAATCACAGCAGTGAGCTGTACATTAAATAGTGTAGTGAGCAATTGAAAGTCACAGTAGTGAACTGTCCATTAAATAGTGTAGTGAGCAATTGAAAGTCACAGTAGTGAACTGTACATTAAATAGTGTATCGAGCAATTGAAAGTCACAGTAGTGAACTGTACATTAAATAGTGTATCGAGCAATTGAAAGACACAGTAGTGAACTGTACATTAAATGGTGTAGTGAGCATTTGAAAGTCACAGTAGTGAACTGTACATTAAATAATGTAGTGTACAATTGAAAGTCACAGTAGTGAACTGTACATTAAATAGTGTAGTGAGCAATTGAAAGTCACAGTAGTGACCTGTACATTAAATAGCGTAGTGACCTGTACATTAAATAGTGTGGTGACCTGTACATTAAATAATGTAGTGACCTGTACATTAAAGAGTGTAGTGAGCAATTGAAAATCACAATATTGAGCTGTACATTCAGAATTGCAGTAATTTTCACTGTGAAATTTAACTACGGTAATTTTTAATTGAAACCAGAGAGATTTCACATTGCAATTCAGATTTAAAATTGCAGCTGTGGGATGACACATTGAAAATTACATTAGAGAGCTTTCTTTGCTTTTCCTAAATTGTTTTTGTGCTGTGGAACGACTTTGTAGGTACTTCTCAATTTTGTATCTTTGCTGTCACCTACTCCTAAGGTGAAAACGGCATCTATTTATGATAATGAATGTTTTACTACAAGATATTATTTTCAGTGCTTGGAACATCTCTGCATTGAATTTATTTTTCCAGCTCATTCCAGTGGTACTTTTTAAATATCAATTTGTCGGTAATGATAATTGGCAATAAATCGGGGAGAAACAGTAAAATTTCATATTTTCATATTAATCTGGGTTCCAAATATATTGTAAAAACCCTTGTTTTTGGTGCTTATTAACTCTACGTTAAACTTTTGATTTTTGACTTCCTTTTATTACGCACCCTTCATTGAAACTAAAGGAAATTTTTTACCAGAATTTATATCACTAGGTTAAGCCATCGTGGAGCTACGTACATTTTGATTCAGTCAGAATGTTGGTACATACTGACTGAAGATTTATAAAATTTTAAAGTGGGCTTGATTTTTTCGCGGCCATTTTTACCGGTTCATTATTGAAAAAAAATGTAGCCACCAAAGGGAGCAAAACAGTTTCATTAGGTGACGGTCTTAAGCCCGTGTAAATACAGAAGGTTTGGTGTTAGGAATGGGATCCAGCCTTTAAAAAACTCTGCAACAAACTAATGATGAGGAATCATCAGCAAAAACCTATAGTTTCTACGCAGTTTCAGTTGATACTGGGAGAGACAAGCAGGAAACTGTTACAGCTAAAGAGAGTAGGTACCGAACAAAAGATTGTGGAATGATAGAATTAAGGAATGCAACTGCAACCCCAAATAGTATTGGGAAGGCGTGAAGTTCAAGAAGAAGAAGATCATTGAAGAAAAAATATATACAGTCACGTACGGGGAGAAAAAGGTAAAATATGAACAACGCTCATCTTTGTGTCAAGTGAGGAAGTATAATATAAATCTCTCAAAGCTCCAAATGAAATTTGAAAATAATTAACAAAGATAGATCACATTTCATTTTGTTCGTTTAATTATCATTATTTAATTATTATCTTTATTTTGAATTATTGAGGTCCTCTACAGAAACCTCTAAAACCGGACATAGTTCACAGTCATTTTTTCCCCGAAATTATTATTTTAGGTTTTGAGGAAATGTGGAGAGTAAGACTTCATATTAACTATTAAATAAATTAAATTTAAACAAAAAAGTGTTTTGTTTAAATTTAATTTAGTTAATAGTTAATATTTTTTTAACACTTATTATTAACATGTTATTCAAAGATTTAAAAGTAAGAGTTCATTAGATGACGGTCCTAAGCCCGTGTAAATACAGAAGGAAGATCATCCAGTCATCAGCAAAATGTAGTTTTTATTGATTCTGTGATAAGCAAGCGAGAGTTACCAAACCAGGAAAGTGTACAGCTAAAGAGAGCAGGCACAGAACAATATGTAGTATGTAGTGACATGATAGAAAGGAAAGCAACGCTAACCCCTAATAGAATTGGGATGAGCCAACGATCATACCACGTTGAATACACCAGTTCCCGTCGGATCACTGAAGTTATGAAACGTCGGTCGTGGTCAGTACTTGGATGGGTGACCTCTTGGGAACACCAAGTATCGTCGGCTCATTTTTCCAGCCCAACCCAGGCTGGGCGTGGTCAATGTGGGTAGCTGATTTTTAAGTTTCCAGCGAATGGAGAGTAAAACCTCCGTCTTGAATGACCAATAGATGTTAAAGAGACGTTAAGCCAAATTAAAAACAAACAAAAAAAATCATAACTNAAAAAATTGGGATGAGAAAATCATTGACCGAACAAAAACTTTACTTCTAAATCTAGTTTTGATGTCACAATTTTTCTTTCGTTTGTCTGTTTGTTCTTTGCAGCACGATAGCTATCCATGGCCTTATTTCAAATTGAAATTTGCTATGGGCATTCATTAAACGGGTACAAATGGTGGTGAGCCATTTAAGTGAGTGAGGTCTACAGTTCACAGAACTGCTAGTAAATATTATTTTGAAGAAATGTAACGATAGATAAATATGTGTGTGTCTGTATATGTATGAATCACTAATTGTTTAGCCAAAACTGTAAGAGATATCGAAAAATTGATGGGAAACGACACCCCTAAAATCATAGCTTGAAACTCCAGGAAAATTATCAGAATTTAAAAAATGTCCAACCGTTTTCGAGAATTCAGCTGGTTAGCACGGTCCGATATCCTAAACATTGACGCGACAACATATCAATGGCCTTTCAAACATTAATTTATAATAATACTGCTTATTTATACTGCTCGAATGAGACTAACGAGTCCCTTTACCACAGCGGTAAGCTTGTACTATTATTGTGGTCAAAATCTCAATTAATTGAGAGGATAAAATCCTACCTTGGCTGGGGTTCGAACCCGCGATCTCCTGATTACCAGGCGAGCGCTTGACCACTGAGCTACCAAAGCAGTTTAGGACATAGTTTGCAATAAACTTTCTGATCGTTTTCAAGTTACGGCCGAGTTTCTGATTTTTGTGAGGGAAATCATAGAATACTATTGGCACGGGAACGGCCAGAGGCCGTAGCGAAGTACGGACAAACAGCCAGGTGAATTATATATTTCAAAACTAGTTCGTAACCGTTGAAATATCTACGGGAATAACTTTTACGGATCCTCATCAAAAATAACCTTGGGGCGACTAATTTGGCCTCTAGTCAAATGGTCAATGCACTATCAGAATAAATTTAATCTATATTAAATAACACAGAAAATTGTTCACCATTAAGGTTATATCACACTATTTGTCATGATTCCAAAATTTTTGCAAACTCTATTTGATCTATGTTTGTTAAATCTGTGGTTTTTGTATATGTTTGTGCCCTTATCACACTAATATTTGACGAAACTTTCAAACAATTTTTTTTTTTTAATTGGCTTAATGTCTCTTTACTATCTATTGGTCAATTCAATTCGCTGGAAATTTGCACACCAGCTAACCACATTGACCTCACCCAGACCCAGCCTAGATTCGGCCGGAGAAAAAAAAGCATCACGAGGGCGCGAACCCACGCGGACACCCATATGGTACAACCTCGCTTGACGTTGCTCTAACAGGAACTGGTGTATTCAACGTGCCATAGACGATTGCCATAATGTTCCTGCAATAAATGTTAAGTCAACACGACAACGATGCAGGCAATAAATATCATTACCCGGCAAACCACTATTATCCCTGAAAATTACAGATATCTATATTTAGCTGTTTCGCCCGTGTTTCGCCCTGTTTCGCCCGTTCTTCGCTACGATTCTTATATTGCTATTTTTAAGGACATTGGAATTTGGGGGGGGGGGGACGCGACAAAATTTAAGATATCGGATCGTGACTGTCCGATTTTTGTGAATAAATTATAAATTTGGCCATAACTCGAAAACGGCTTAACATATTTTAGTTCTGATAATTTTCTTTGGGTCGTAAACCATGATTTTTTTGGGGGGAGGGGGATCCATTCCCATCAATCGCTACCTGCTACGGTTTGGGCTGTAATATTGTAACAGACAACCCCTCATACGTAGGTACATAGATACATAGGTACACACAAATTTCTGATTTATATATTAAGATTAGATATAGAGTGAGGTCTACAGTTTATAGAACTTCTATACAAGATAGTAACAAATTAATGAACTCTTGTGGTACTCTATCACATCATGATATCACTAGCGACTTCTATGATTGACTTTAACAACTTCTAGCAAGATATATTCAGGTTAATTAACTTCAGGTATCCATAGTAGAGTTGAAACAATATAACATAGGTTGTAACAAGAAATATTGTACAGATTCTAAATCTACATACGTGTGGAGCGAGTAATTCAAACCAATGGGACTACTAGAATGCTTTCGAGTCTTTTTCTTTAACTTCACCTTTTCCCAATTCTATTTGGGGTGGCCGTTGATTTCCTTAATTCTACCATGCCACAAACTTTTGTTCGGTACGGGCGGCACCATGGGCGTAGGAAGGGGGGGCAGGTGGGGGCAGCTGCCCCCCCCTAGAAATTTTCGAGAGTATTGCAGCACGGAAGGGGCAACTTAAATTTACACTAGATAAAATTATTTTTGGAAGCAAAAAAGTCATCAAGTACCGAAATACGATAAATGTCACATTTTGTCCCTAATCCAACAGCCCCACTGTGAACAATCAAATGTAATTGGGGAAAACTTGTCGTATCGTTGAATCGTATTTGGTAAATTTGGTGGAAAAATTCAAAAAAATTAACAAACGTTACAAAAAAACTCCTCCTGCTAGTTGAATTTTGCCGGTTTGGCAAAATGCTGGCTACGCCCTTGGGCGGCACCCCTTTCTTCCGATTTCATACCTTTTCATCCGATTTCAAAATCGGAAGCAAAAAGGTACACTCCTTTTCCTCCGACACTGTAAAAAGTTTTAGTCAAATACCTCCGATCTATGTGCCTGCCGAAATAAAAAAAAAGAGACAAATTTGTTATTTTTAAAAAAGTGTTGCTTATTTATTGAAGAAGTAGTTCGCACAAATATCCGCTTGGCTTTCTTTTTACACAAGCACTTAACTCTTGTCTG
>CM022882.1:20689857-20708951 GCA_012654025.1 Pachypsylla venusta
GGTACACGAAAAATTCAAACGCCAAAATGAGTGCACTGACCCGCTGAGTTCAAAAATGTGTCGTAAGAAACCATACCCGGGGGCTTTCGGTCACTAAGAAGGTGCCCAAATTTCAAAATTGGGCCAAAATTTACCTCATAAGGTACACGTAAAAACTAAATGCCAAAATGATCCTCAAAGCCAAAATGAAAGGGTGTCCCGAACAAGAAACCATAACTTAAGAAACAGATTCTGGAGGCTTTCGACAGCTAAGAAGCTTTTTTCCTGGGAAAAAGGCCAAAATATACCTCATAAGATATAACACAAGGAAAATGGTACATTCTGATAAAATATTTTTTTATAATAATGATTTTTATTATATAATGAACGAAAATAATGATTTTTCGATTTAAACTCAGTAAATTAATTTAATGAGGTGTAATTATTAACTTCTTGACTTTAAAAATGCTAGAAATAATTATTCTGGTGGTCATTCTTACGCCAAAAAGCGTCACCAAAACTGTAATCCCGCAAGACCTCATTCAATAAAAATTTACGAGAACTTATGTATTCTCGTTCGATAACTGAACTGAAGCAACGTCCAACGAGTTTATATCAAGTGGCTGTCCATTTTTCTGGGTGGGATCAATGTGGGTAACTGTTTTGTATATTACCAGAGATTGGAGGTTAAAAGCAGCACATTGTGTTGAATGATTTCAGATATTCCTTAATAAGGAATGTTCGTTATTATTAGGAGAAAAAAAAAAGAAAAAACAGGGTTTATTCGATCGATAAATAGGTAAATTTCTCGAAAACGAAAATTCCTTTTATTATTATGTTTTCATCTGGTTTTGTCTAATTTTGATCGAGATGAGGAAATGTAGTTTCCATTGTAATGTGTCAGAGGTTAGACACCTCTGAAAGACAATAGATAAAAAAAAACTGCTTGCGGCTACCAGTTTTTATTTTACTCGGGTCCGAAGTATTATGGGTAGGCTAGAAATTGGATGTTCAAAACGAATACATAAAAAACGCCTTATACATTAAGTACCGCTTTATGCAGTGCATTTCAATAATTTCACTTTCTACCTAGGTAGGTACTTACCAACAGATTAATGTGGTTAGATTTTGGTCAATCTGGGTAGCTGATTCATGGCCTTACCCGGAACAGGGTTTTAAGGGGTCAAGCCCTCCCCCACCCGGAAATTTTTGGAAAGGTTTCATTTTTCCTATAATCCCTATACATGAAAGCCTTTGAGATTCTTACTCCTCTATTATTTTTATTAGATACTATTTCGCAACAAAAGTCTCAATATTATTGAATTTGATTTATCTAAATTTAGAAATTGACATCACAGAGTATCGTGACCGTCCAGTGCGACAGCTCCATGATGTCTTCTTGATTTGATTTCAGAACATCTTCTAACATCTGAATTTTGGACTCTGCTTGTTGAATGGTCTCCAGGATTTTGTTTTATTGAGGTTAGACCACTGTCTGAACATCAGTTTTTTCGAATAGATACTTTCAGTATTTTCTAATGTTTATAAATAATTTTAGTGACTATTTTAGCAAATTTAAAAATTCCTCTATTATACAAATACTAGCTGTTTCGCCGGTGCTTCGCTACGGCCTATAAATTGGCACCTTAGAGGCATGGCCGTTCCCGTGTGAAAGTAGGCTTGTACGCTGTTGTATGTATGTATATTGTATAAACATGTATCAATGTATCATGTGTAATGCTATCTCTCTCGCTCCAATGTATTTCTTATGGGGATTGTTTACTGTTCGCGATTTCTATCCCTTAAAATTTAAATTTTGCAAAAATCCTTTCTTAGTGTTCACCTACATGATGCAACGAAGGTCCCTGCCAAATTTCAAGTCTGTAGCATTAATATAGTTTCGACTCTACGTTGATCAGTCACTCAGGACATTGCCTTTTATATATATAAAGATAAAGCAGCCAGCGTCTATACCACGTTGAATACTTCAGTTCCTGTTCGATCACTGAAGTTAAGCAACGTCCAGTGAGGTTGTGAATGTAGGTTTGCGCCCTTATGATGCTTTCTATTTTTCCGGCCTAACCCAGGCTGAGTTAGATCAATGTGTGTTTCCAAGTTTCCAACGAATCGAGGGTAAAACCCCCGTCTCGAATGATCAATAGATGTTAAAGAGACGTTAAGCCAAAATTTAATATTTAATATTTCATTAGTAAAGCACATGCATCATCCAAACATTATTATATGATAACTGAAGAAAAAACTTACCAAAGGTGTGGTTTCTTGGAAGATATTGTTATTCACAAGTGTCAAGTCTTTAATTTACACTAAAAATATCACTTTTGAATGAGAAAAATTGTTACGAAGTTAAAAGGTATTCACAAAAATCGTTATAGAAAGACGTCAATCTATAATTTATCTTTTTCAAGATTGTAATTTGGAGTCTAACAGAGCCTTTTTTCCATAGGGGCAATAGAGGCGACTGACCAGGGTGGCAAATTTTTAAAGCATTTTTTTCAAAAAGTGCCAATTGTGTAGGGGTGGCAATTTATGTCAAGAACATTTTTTTTTTTTTATTAATTTTTGCTCTAGTCAAAAACATTTTCACAGTTTTGTATTCCTTTCGCAAAAAATAATTAAGCACAAGATTGATCAAGTTTTCGAATGCAAATGAGTATTTCTACTTCCTTGAACCGATTTAATCATTTCTATTGTTTTACTCTTTGAATTGAAAAAATGACTCAATTATCTATTACATACTAAGTTATTCCCAAAAAGGCACCACAAAAATTTGGTCCAGGGTGGCAATTTAGGTAAAAATGGCCCTGGATTCTAAAAATACAAAAGAACCGTTAAAATCCACTGGTAAATATTAGAAATCAAAGATTCGTTGAATTACATCAAGAAACATGAATCCTATTTTCATTTACTTTAAATATTAAAAAGAAAATCAGCATGAACCTCGACCAATTTAGAAAATTCTTTAAATGACCCCGAAAGTAGGACACCAGACGTCTGGCTTTGGCAGGACACGTCTTGCTTTTTCCATGTTTGTCCTGCGTCCTGACTGGCTTTGAAAATAATGGAAAAAATCCTGTTTTTTTTAAAACTTTTTAAGAGTCAAAATTTAATCACCTGTATACAAAAGCATACCCATTCCATTTCTGAAGTACTTATAACTTCGGTGAACAGTTCTACACATACTTAATCAAATCAGAAGACTCTGAGGTAAAAACCCTCCTGAAAAAAGTCCAGAGCTCTGAAAAGTATGGCTATTAACAGTAGTGGTAAGATTATGACCATAAGTTACAGAACACTGTATTGCATTTATGTCAAATTCCTCAATAACTACTTTTTTCGTCATAAATAGACATTAGACATGTACTGTTTTCTTTTAATTGTCCTGTTTTTAATGCCAAACCTCCTACTTTTGAAAATGTTTATCGGGTAACCCTACTTAGGAGTCTAAAAATACAAAATGAGAACCGTTAAATCAACCAGAAATTTATAGAAAATCAACCGTTAAATTAAATCAAAAAGCATAAATTCTATTTTCATTTACACTAAATATTAAAAAGAAACTTGGAAAATCACTACGAACCTGAACCAATTCAGAAACATCGTTACAATTGACGTCGAAAGCACAAAACCAAAAGGAATTGGACCAATTTTGGCGTCTATTTTGAAATACACTAAAAATACAAATTTAAACTCGGAAAATCACTATGAAATTACAAATTTTCTGGAAACCCTTTAATTTAAACTGAAATCATATCTATTACGAGATTTACACACTAAAAATTGAGCTTGCCAAAAAAGAAAAAAGAAAACCGTTATATGACGCCAGAAGCCAAAAACCAATAGGAATTGGACCTATTTTGGCGTTTATGTTAAATTACTTTTATTTAAGCCCGGATAATCACTATGGAATTAGAAAATTTCAGAATAAACCGTTAATTTCAACGAATTCACATTAATTACGAGGTTTACACACTGAAAAACTTTATTCAACCTGGAAAAATGATTACCATCTTGATCAGCTTCTCAGAAGAACCGTTAAATCATTTAAATGAAAATTTAACGAAAATTTCCCCGACAGAAATGTTTCCACTTTCCCATTCACGTGTCACCCTTTCAGCGATTTTGAATACCTACCAACGGTAATTTGCACGGTTCTGGAACCGGGGAGGAGTGTTTGGCAATACTTCGAATGTTTTTAACCAACTTTAACCCAATTAGAGAAGTTAGGAAACGTTTTTACGGCCATTCCTCTATTGTGTATGTACAGCCGTCCAACATGGACCCATGATGGCCAATAAAAAAGAGAGTTTTAAAAAAAAATGTTTTGAATCTTTTTGAAAAACTTTCCTCAACAGATCTCCCCGGTGTAGGACACAAAAAAAATCTGAATGTAATTTGTTGTTAACTTCTCATACTTAAAATCTCATACTCATACTTAAAAGTGTTATTGTTAATAAATATTTTATCTTTGATATTTTGGAAAATGTAATAAAGCAGTTTTAATTTATATCCGAAATTCTGGATAAAATTGAAAACAAATTTTCAATTTCATAGTCTACTTTAAGTTTTTAAAAATTGCATAAAAATCGACTTTGCTTTCAAAATTTATATTTCCCAACCTGTTTATTATCAGTAATATTGACATATGTGAAGTGAGCATGCAGATCTGTTTTAAAATTTGAATTTTTTAAACTTCTCAATGTGTGAAGATTTTCAGTAAAAAGACATTTCTTACTGATAAGCAGCAGCAATTGAAGATTAGTTTTCTTGTAATTACAGTGTTACTCCAAGGTAAATTTCTAATATACATTTGGTTTCAACACTTGCGATATTAACATTCAATAATTAACACTTGGTTTTTAAACATAACCTCACTTCATTTGTATCAAAAGTAGATTTGGAACTCTCCAAATACCTTTCAAATAAGACTGAAGTTTGAACATCTATTTGTTTTCAAAATATAAATTGACAGATTGCCTCAGAAAATCACATTCATCGTTTTATTTTGATTAGTCGGCTTTCTTATTGTGTACTAATACCCATTAGTTATCCTCTTGTACCGACGTAATGAACTGCATCCTTAAGCACTAAGTAGTTTCAGGAATTGTACGTATGTCATCAAGATCAGATGATCTACAAAGATGACGGCCAATCTGAAGTATGGAAATAGCCTTCCTAAACTGAAGATAACTGGCTGGAATAGTAGACGGCTGTTTTTCTTTTATGCTACCGGATTGCTACATTTGAATTCTCTGGTAGCAAGAAAGAAAAGAAGTAAGTCAGTAATATGGCCACCATAAACATTTAAATGGGTGTTAATTTTGTAGATAGTCTGATCTTGCTGGCAGTCTCGGACATCCCAAAGAATCTTAGTGGATACCATCATCCATTGGAGGTAGACACCGTGTCCGGAGAAGGACATTCAATTAGGTTCCATTCTTTTACTGTAATGTCATAGATGTTTATTTGTGTTTCTGATGTAAATATCTTTAGTACTATCTGAATTCAGATATTTAATCTACGCTATCGAATGAACTTCTTAACACTATATGTCTATTCCCCCCCAAAAAAAAAAACATTCTGACATTCAATGAATGTGATCACTTATTTAAGAATATTGAATTTTTTATGGATACTTAAATTAATGTAGTTCTATTCAGTAGGTTTATCAACGGTGTTTTATAAGTCTATACTAATACCTTGCTAACCGTCATGGAAAATAATTAACCAATCAAAATTTCAGAATGAAGACCAAATGAATTTTGACTTTTTTAAAAATAGTAGTTGAAAATATTGTTTTTTTTTCGGGGTGGAATATATAAATTTTTATATAATACATAATATTTTTAAATCTTAACAGAATTAAAAATACTGTTCATTCGATAGCCTAGATTAAACATCTGAATTCAGGTAGTACTAAAGGTATTTACATCAGAAACACAAATCAACATCTATGACATTACAGTAAAAGAATGGAACCTAATTGAACAAGATTCCGGACCATAAACTTCGACTCCAAACACGGTGTCTACTCCAATGGATGGTATCCCCCATTTTTTTAATTTCAGGTTTGGAATAATGGTAGAAATAGGTTTATAGGAGGTAACAAAAAAGATGTTGATGTGTTTTAGCTGGAACTATGATGGTGTGCGTTCCAGGTCGTCCTAGTGCGTAGAACTGTCCATCGTGAGGACAGTGTCCTCATAGCAACACATAATCTAATAAATTTTTACTATTGTTCAACGTTATCAATCCAAACAATCTCCATTGTGTTCTGTCACATGTTCTATCAGTCTTATTCTAGATCAGCCTGTAAAGCTTATGGTGTCGTAAAATTCAATTTTCAAAAGTAATAATTGTACCTACCCAGCCTACCCTAAAACAAAAAAGACCCGGCGAGCTCAAAAGTTTCAAATATTTCATATAGGTATAAATGCAATTATTATTGTATTGATTATATTAGTTCTGGTTGGAGATCTGGTATGGGAGATTGTAAAAATCGGTAACAGCGATAATTATTATTATTTTATATTTTTAAGGAAAGAAAAATTATGTTTTTCAATTATTTTTAAAATAAAAGTTTAAAAAGAAAACTCACCAAAAACTATAAATGAAATTTCAAATGTCCATTTGAAGGAAAATGGCTGTCTCGAGAGTATTTAGTATAATGAGTAATATTGTTCTATGTTTAATGGTATATTTTGTGACAGAGGTAAGAAATTCGTAAGCTAATTGTTTGACTAGGTTTGGGTTTAAAACAGTCAAACTTTTACAAAGAGACTTGGCTTTTTGTGTGTATGGCGTATTGTGGCGGGTACTTTCTCGGAAGGACAGCGATATATGAAAAAACTAATCAGCTAATTCCATGAATGTAATGAATGTCCATACCAAGTTTCATCAAAATTGGACAAGACTATTTAAGAGTTATTGTGGAACGAACAGACAGACAGATATTTAATGTACAATCGTGAAGTTAAAACTAAACCTCACTCCCTCCTGTCAATTTTACCATTCAATGTATGAGATTTCAAGTCTAAATTAGTTTATATTATGCTGGAGTACAATGTAAGTTCGCCTACATATGGTGTTCCTTGGGCAATTCCAAAGAACTAACATATCAGGCAACCAGATAATTATTAAGTGATTTTTTTATTTTGCCAACTTGCTACCAGAAGTAAGCTCAGTTTTAAAACACATACAAATAAAATAAAGCATGACCAAGTATGCACAACAAACCAAACAGATTTTTTTTACTTGGTCTGTTCTGTAACGATCTGGTTTGCTTGTTGACAATAAAAATATAAAAAAAAATGCCACTTGATCTGCTGGTTCACTATACATCATCCTCATTTCATATCATACTTTCCAGTATTTTTTACTCTGATGTATAGTAAAAAACCAAACGATAAAAAAATATATTATGCTTATAAAGTTTTCAAATCCTTCACTCTTACCAACTGAGGCTGTTAAAAAAATAATTTATGCAATGATATATACATGAAAAATATACCATTTTGCTAAAAAATGTCTTAAAAGTGTGTTTTTTGTTTAGTGAAAAAAACGTTTGAAAATTGTACTTGAATAATTATATTGTAAAAATCAAGACCAAACAACATATGTTCAAGAAATACTTTCACAAAGTAGAAGAAGTTCTCAACTTCTCAAATTAATGTATGACATTATCACGGAGATAGCGCACTGGACCGTCAAATATTGTATCTTAAAAAAAATGCGACTTTCGTTGCGAAGAATTATCAATAAAAAATATACCATTAAAGAACTGTTGCCATTTGGTCCTCGATGACCCAAAAACTACTCTGCTAATTCTATGAACGCAATGAATGTTAATACAAATTAGTTTAATCAAAATCGTATTAGTCGTTCGAGAGTTATCGTGACACAAAATGATAAACTAAAGGTAATCGTTATTTTAAAACTAGACATCGCTCGTTTAGTCAAAAATCATAATATCTTTATTTTTTTATTTTTTTCAGGGAGAATCCAAAAAGAAAATGCCACCAAAAAAAGGAACTGAAGATGCCGATAAAAAATTACTTTTAGGAAGAGTTGGTACCAATTTGAAAGTTGGTATCGTTGGTGTACCTAACGTTGGAAAGTCAACTTTCTTTAATGTTTTAACTAAAAGTTCAGCGGCTGCAGAAAATTTCCCTTTCTGTACTATTGATCCTAATGAGAGTAGAGTTCCTGTCCCAGATCCAAGATTTGATTTTTTGGTTCAGTATTTCAAACCTGCTAGTAAAGTGCCAGCCTTTTTAAATGTTGTAGATATTGCTGGATTAGTCCAAGGAGCTGCAGAAGGACAAGGCTTGGGAAACGCTTTTCTTTCACACATTAGTGCCTGTGATGCTATCTTTCATTTATGTCGTAAGTTTAAAACAGGTGGTTTCCACTTTGATTAGGTACTGCTGTAGCCAGCGTCTAAGGCACGTTGAATACACCAGTTCCCGATAGATCACTGAAGTTAAGCAACGTCCAGCGAAGTTGTGCCATGTGGGTGTCCACGTGGGTTCGCGCCCTCGTGATGCTGCCTATTTTTTGCGGCCCAACCCAGGCTGGGTGAGGTCAATGTGTGTAGCTAGTTTGCAAGTTTCCAGCGAATGGAGGGTGAAACCCCCGTTTTGAATGACCAATAGATGTTAAAGAGACGTTAAGCCAAATTAAAAAAAAAGTTACTGTTGTCATAGTAAGTATCTCACTATGACTGAAAAAGTTACTGTTGTCATAGTAAGTATCTCACTATGACTGAAAAAGTTACTGTTGTCATAGTAAGTATCTCACTATGACTGAAAAAGTTACTGTTGTCATAGTAAGTATCTCACTATGACTGAAAAAGTTACTGTTGTCATAGTAAGTATCTCACTATGACTGAAAAAGTTACTGTTGTCATAGTAAGTATCTCACTATGACTGAAAAAGTTACTGTTGTCATAGTAAGTATCTCACTATGACTGAAAAAGTTACTGTTGTCATAGTAAGTATCTCACTATGACTGAAAAAGTTACTGTTGTCATAGTAAGTATCTCACTATGACTGAAAAAGTTACTGTTGTCATAGTAAGTATCTCACTATGACTGAAAAAGTTACTGTTGTCATAGTAAGTATCTCACTATGACTGAAAAAGTTACTGTTGTCATAGTAAGTATCTCACTATGACTGAAAAAGTTACTGTTGTCATAGTAAGTATCTCACTATGACTGAAAAAGTTACTGTTGTCATAGTAAGTATCTCACTATGACTGAAAAAGTTACTGTTGTCATAGTAAGTATCTCACTATGACTGAAAAAGTTACTGTTGTCATAGTAAGTATCTCACTATGACTGAAAAAGTTACTGTTGTCATAGTAAGTATCTCACTATGACTGAAAAAGTTACTGTTGTCATAGTAAGTATCTCACTATGACTGAAAAAGTTACTGTTGTCATAGTAAGTATCTCACTATGACTGAAAAAGTTACTGTTGTCATAGTAAGTATCTCACTATGACTGAAAAAGTTACTGTTGTCATAGTAAGTATCTCACTATGACTGAAAAAGTTACTGTTGTCATAGTAAGTATCTCACTATGACTGAAAAAGTTACTGTTGTCATAGTAAGTATCTCACTATGACTGAAAAAGTTACTGTTGTCATAGTAAGTATCTCACTATGACTGAAAAAGTTACTGTTGTCATAGTAAGTATCTCACTATGACTGAAAAAGTTACTGTTGTCATAGTAAGTATCTCACTATGACTGAAAAAGTTACTGTTGTCATAGTAAGTATCTCACTATGACTGAAAAAGTTACTGTTGTCATAGTAAGTATCTCACTATGACTGAAAAAGTTACTGTTGTCATAGTAAGTATCTCACTATGACTGAAAAAGTTACTGTTGTCATAGTAAGTATCTCACTATGACTGAAAAAGTTACTGTTGTCATAGTAAGTATCTCACTATGACTGAAAAAGTTACTGTTGTCATAGTAAGTATCTCACTATGACTGAAAAAGTTACTGTTGTCATAGTAAGTATCTCACTATGACTGAAAAAGTTACTGTTGTCATAGTAAGTATCTCACTATGACTGAAAAAGTTACTGTTGTCATAGTAAGTATCTCACTATGACTGAAAAAGTTACTGTTGTCATAGTAAGTATCTCACTATGACTGAAAAAGTTACTGTTGTCATAGTAAGTATCTCACTATGACTGAAAAAGTTACTGTTGTCATAGTAAGTATCTCACTATGACTGAAAAAGTTACTGTTGTCATAGTAAGTATCTCACTATGACTGAAAAAGTTACTGTTGTCATAGTAAGTATCTCACTATGACTGAAAAAGTTACTGTTGTCATAGTAAGTATCTCACTATGACTGAAAAAGTTACTGTTGTCATAGTAAGTATCTCACTATGACTGAAAAAGTTACTGTTGTCATAGTAAGTATCTCACTATGACTGAAAAAGTTACTGTTGTCATAGTAAGTATCTCACTATGACTGAAAAAGTTACNAAAATAACCAGACAGCTTGTATATACAGGGTGTAACAATATGTCTGAATCAAATTTATAGAGCCTATTCCTGTGTCAGCCTATTGGTGTGTTTAATCTATAAACAAAAAGACAAAAGATATTTCTTCCCCTTTCTAGGAGCTGTATCATTTACATTAAAACGAAATTATTTACCTACTTATTGTTCTGTTTGCAAAATAACCAGACAGCTTGTATATACAGGGTGTAACAATATGTCTGAATCAAATTTATAGAGCCTATTCCTGTGTCAGCCTATTGGTGTGTTTAATCTATAAACAAAAAGACAAAAGATATTTCTTCCCCTTTCTAGGAGCTGTATCATTTACATTAAAACGAAATTATTTACCTACTTATTGTTCTGTTTGCTTTCTTCTGAAGTCATTTCTGTTAAATCATCAGGGTCGTTTATACAGGGCCCATATGTATGATAAAATGTCGGCCCTCAAGATGGTTGGTTCTTCACTTCGGGGCTACCCGTGCCCTCGGGCGCGGCCAAAGACCATCAACACCGGTCCGACGATAACTCACTGTATTTTTTCTTCCTTTGGAGGTGTTCATCCCAGCCGTGCTGCTCCAGATACTTTTTCAAAGAGCTGGTATATAAATCCTTGCTAAACCCTGAAGTATCTGATCGTTGTTCTCTATGTATGTTGGCTGCTCATGATGTAAATCATTGATTCAACTGCCCATAAAACCAAACCAATCTAGAGTCGTCAGCATTATGGACAGATCCTGTTGGAGTGGCCGTCTTCCTTGGCTTGCAGGCAAAGTGAGAGTTGTTGAGAACGTTAACAACAACATGATAAAATGTCCAAACTTTTTGGATATTGAAAAATCGAAAAACTTGATGTAAGCCAAAAGGGGAGGAAACTCGACATACTTGAATCGCTACAACTTAGTATGAGCATGAACAATAATAATGATAAATGTTTAAACGAAAAAATAGAAATAGTTGGTAACATTGCCAATATCTGGTAGGTGCGAGAGCGAGAAACTTACAAAGTTAAATAAATAATAAAAAATGTATACCTACTTGAATTTGTAATATAATTGTGACCGTTTTTTGTACTTTATAATCGTACTAGCTGTTTTCCTGTGCTTCGCTACGGTTACAAAATTCAACAACTCAATTTTAGATTTTTGGTGGAACCGACCCCCCAGAGTGAACACGGCTACTATTTGGAAAATTCAATATTTTACTCAAAGATATTACTTTTTGCACTGCGGAACACCTTAGTATAAAATTTCAGCTTTCTCGCTTATCCCGAAGTGATACTTCTTAACTATGGGTTTTTGGTGGAACCGACCCCCAGAGTGAGCACCGCTCTTAGTTAGAAAATTCAATATTTTATTAAAGGGTATGATTTTTTGTACTTCGGAACACCTTTGTATCAAATTTCAGCTTTCTCGCTCATCCGGAAGTGGTACTTCTCAATTCCGACTTTTTTGGTGGTAAAAACCGTCCATAAATCGGATAGAAACCGGAAATTTTCAAATATTATATTTTTTATGGGGTCCTTATATACTATTTTAGGGGGGTCTATTCTCGGTCATTTTTCGTTATCTCTTTTGGTTTGACCAGAAAAAAATTGCAAAAAGACCCACTAAATAGCGTCATTTTTGGCGGTAACTTGCTCCCACTTGAACTTGAATTTTTTTCCGTTCTTATTACGCACCTACATACTAAAGGGGACCTCTGTGCCACGTTTCAAGTCTCTAGGTTTAGCCATCGTAGAGCTACGTTGATTATCAGTCAGTCAGTACGTCAGTATACCAACTGGGCTTTGCGTTTTATAAGTATAGATTTCTCCTTGAAAATGAGGCAGTGTGCTTCGAAACTTGTCGGATAAAAGATATTGTGATAAATAAAAGCTCGTATATATTTTTGTACTTATTATACATTTTTATGCCAGTTTTGATCTGAAAAGCTTTTTTGCATCGGGGACGTTTTTTTCTTCATAAAATATTAAACCTTTACTTCGTATTTACAGGAGCTTTTGATGATGATGACGTAACACATGTTGAAGGTGAAGTGAATCCAGTGCGGGATATCGAAATTATAAATGAGGAACTTCGACTGAAAGATGAAGAACACATTAAGAAAGAAATAGAAAAATTAGAAAGAACTGTTCTGAGAGGGGACAAGAAATTGAAACCTGAGTATGTAAGTGATTTCTAGTGGGCTGTATTTGCCCATGTTTAACACATAAGGTGAAACGTATAATTTAAGTTCAACGGCCTCCAAGATGGTTGGTTATTCGTACCGGGGCTACCCGTGCCCTCGTGCACGGCCAAAAACCATCAACACCGTTCCGATGACAACTCACTGTGTTTTTCCTTCGTTGGACATAGCCGTGCTGCTCCAGATACTTCCTCAAAGAGTTGGTATATAAATCCTTGCTAAACCCTGAAGTATCTGATCGTTGTCGTCTATGTACGCCGGCTGCTCATGATGTAAATCATGAGCAGCCAGCAACTATCCATCATTCATCTATCCACCAAAACCAACTAATCTAGAGCCGTCAGCATTATGGACAGATCCTGTTGGAGAGGTCGCCTTTCTTGGCCTGGAGACACAGTGAGAGTCATTGAGAACGTTAACAACAACATTTAAGTTCAACTCTACGTCCTGTACCGGTACCCTGGCTAATGCTAAAGGACTAACAAATCAGGCGAAAAGTATAATTTAAGTTCAAATATGCGTGGTGTACCGGTACCCTGGCTAATGCTAAAGGACTAACAAATCAGGCGAAAAGTATAATTTAAGTTCAAATATAAAGAGGCGTTTAGCCAAATTAAAAAAAAAAAATAATAATAATAAATAAAAAAAAAATGCAAATGATTATTTTTCATCTTTTGTACTTGCTCCGAATATCACCCAGGAAATCTATAAAATCCTCTTTATCGTTATGGCAGATATTTGGAAAGAAAAATGTCTCAATATTTCAGTTAAAAGTAATCCTACAAACACAGAAAATATGCGCTTGTAAATACTCCCCTGAGGATAGGGGAACTTGAAAAGAATATTTCCAAGGCACCCAAGACCATGCCAGTCGTAAAAGGCGAGTAAGGGAGGGTCGGAAACAATATCTTTTCCATTACCCATGCAGAAAGCAAGGAGAAGCTACTGCTTTATCCGTAAGGTTTTTTAAGCATATACAACTCATGGCGAGTTGTTGCAAACCAGTCTCACGCTGTTCACCTATGATGAGTTTACCGATTAATCATTCATCTCTAACTGATTAATCATTCATCTCTAACCGATTAATCATTCATCTCTAACTGATTAATCATTCTTCTCTAACTGATTAATCATTCATCTCTAACTGATTAATCATTCATCTCTAACCGATTAATCATTCATCTCTAACTGATTAATCATTCATCTCTAACTGATTATAATCATTCATCTCTAACTGATTAATCATTCATCTCTAACTGATTAATCATTTATCTCTAACTGATTAATCATTCATCTCTAACTGATTAATCATTCATCTCTAACTGATTAATCATTCATCCCTAACTGATTAATCATTCATCTCTAACTGATTAATCATTCATCTCTAACTGATTAATCATTCATCTCTAACCGATTAATCATTCATCTCTAACTGATTAATCATTCATCTCTAATTGATTAATCATTCATCTCTAACTGATTAATCATTCATCTCTAAATGATTAATCATTCATCTCTAACTGATTAATCATGCATCTCTAACTGATTAATCATTCATCTCTAACTGATTAATCATTCATCTCTAACTGATTCATCATTCATCTCTAACTGATTAATCATTCATCTCTAACTGATTAATCATTCATCTCTAACTGATTAATTATTCATCTCTAACTGATTAATCATGCATCTCTAAATGGGAAGAACGGTTGATTTCGTGAGAAAACCCACTACTACTACTACTACAACCTATGATGATGTAAATAAAGCTTCAGTTGTTGATGAAGGTGGTAAATTCGTAAACCAGGAAGCGGTTTGTTTGAATCCAAACATGGAAATAGAATTTAACAATTACACGTGGAAGGGCATTGGGACAAGCATATAAGCTCAACACAATAAAATTTCTTTTTTAAAAAAGATAAAAGGTAAAAAAAAAAAAACATTTTTTTCATAAAAAGCTCGCTGTTTTTTTTTTTTTTTTTTTTTTTTTCTTTTTCTTTCTTTAAAATACTTTTGTTCACTTTTGTTCAAATTAAATTGGATTTTCATTTCAGGACGCTCTCATAAAAATCAGATCTTTTGTGTGCGAAGGCGACAAGAAACATGCTCGGTATGGGGATTGGACAAATGCAGACGTAAGTAATTGACCGAACAAAGTGAGGTCTGGAAGTCTACCTGTTCGTTCGTTCTACAATAATTTTAGAACGCCTTGTCCGATTTTCATGAAATTTGGTTTGGACATTAATTACGTTCATGGAATTAGCTGATTAATATTTTGTACCCTATTAGAACGCCTTCTTTGATTTTCATGAAATTTAGTTTGGACAGTTGGACATACATTACGTTCATAGAATTAGCTAATTAGTATTTTGTACCCTATTGGATCGCTTTGTCCGATTTTCAAGAAATTTGGTTTGGACATTAAATACGTTCATAGAATTAGCTGATTAGTATTTTGTATCCTATTGGAACGCCTTGTTTGATTTTCATGAAATTTAGTTTGGACAATTGGACATACATTACGTTCATAGAATTAGCTGATTAGTATTTTGTACCCTATTGGAATGTCTTGTCCGATTTTCAAGAAATTTGATTTGAACATTCATTACGTTCATAGAATTAGCTGATTAGTATTTTTTACCCTATTGGAACGCCTTGTCCGATTTTCAAGAAATTTGGTTTGGACATTCAATACGTTCATAGAATTAGCTGATTAGTATTTTGTAACCTATTGGACCATCCGGGACTTCATGGCGGTACAATATTTCTTCCGTTTACAGAACTATTAGTGTTAACTTTTAAATTAAAACAAAACACTTGCCAAAAACACTATTTATTTTAATTTATGAAAAAACTAGTTTCGAATCATTCGATTCATCATCAGTCTAGTCGAGTCTAAGGATTTCATAAATTAAAATAAATAGTGTTTTTGGTGTTTTGTTTTAATTTAATATATTTAAAAGTTAATATTATTTTAACACTACTTATAATTAACATGTTATTCAAAGAACCATTAGTAACAAGAAATGAGATGGAGCAAGCAATTTGCTTAAGAATGTTAGACAGATATCAAATGTCATTGATTTGGCTAAGCGTTATTATGTAACATGGGTTATGGTAAGAGGCTGACTGGTTGACAGTAGGACGTGGGTTCAAACCTAGCCAACCCATGAAATTCCATCCTCATGAATATGAGATATTTATCAATATTAGAGGACATGGAAGGGGTCGGGATTATCAACATCTAATCCGGAGTCCCCAGAGTAGCATAATAAGCTACCCAAACCTTTCATCACCATCACTTTCCGCGATGGACGCGGAAAGTAAGTACCATTAAGTGTCAAAATCGCCACTTATGTCGAATGAAACATTTTTTTTATTCGATTTTTTGATTCTATGTGGGTACATTAAATTTTGGGGAAGGCGTATTTTTTCAGTGGTCAGTTCGAAAGGTTCATTAATTGAAAATAGTCATCCAAAATAAATTCAATACAGGGTGGTCATAAAGTTTGTCTCCCCAGCACACCTCTAACTGTTTCACTGTACTGAACCGATTTTCACTGCTAGATTAATTCGTCCCTCAATAAAGGTTTTGTATCAATACCTCAGCGCATTTTAAAGTTAGGGAGAAGGGGCTACGTATCTGTCCATCTTTGAATATGACCATGTCACCCAATGATGTTGATTTTGAAAATTTCAGATTGAGCATTTAAACAAATTAAACCTTCTGACAGCCAAAACTCAAATCTATTTAGTAAACCTTTCTGAGAAGGATTATATTAAGAAGAAAAACAAGTGGCTGTTGAAGATTAAGGAATGGATTGACAAAAACGATCCGGGAGCGACACTGATACCGTTTAGTGGAGTTTTCGAGCATAAATTAGTGGACATGCCTGAAGATGAGCGACAGAGATACTTAGAAGAGCAGAAGACAAGCAGGTTAGTGTGACGCCCCCCTATTCACGCTGGACGTTGGGTGGGGGTAAAACATGGGCTAAAGTAGCCAGCGGCGCAATAAAAGGTAAAATCCTGAAACCCTCGTCCATTGGTCCGTATTGGTCACCTAGGGTCAAATGGTGGCCATTTTAAGTGGATGAAGTCTGCAGTTCACAGAACCGTGCATTGTACAACTTACCCTTTCATATTATAACACGAAGTCCCCCGGTACGTCTGTCTATTCATGATAAATTAGGAAATTACTGAATGGATTTTCATGCGGTTTTCAACAATGGACAAAGTTATTCATAAGGAAGGTTTAGGTGTACAAGAAAAATGGACCGTTTTTGAGTGACCAATTTTTTACCGATATCTTGAATATTGTTGTCGCGACAATATATCAACTCAAAGGGTAAAGTTTTAGGTGGCCTCTTATTATTATTATTTTTTATTTTTTTTCAAGCAAAAGTTATGCCCCGGAATCGTTTTCGCATCACTTCAGGGAGGACATAATTTGCCAAATTGTGATTGGTCGCTCCAAATTTACAAGTTCCAATTCGGGATCGGGCAAAATAAAATTTTGAAAATAGCAATAGCAAAAACGGTAAGAGTTCCCGAAAAAATTATGGGAATGGACCCCCCTCCCCNAAAAAAAAAAAAAAAAAAAAAAAAAAACGCTGGGACCACAGAATAATTATCAGAGTTCAAAACTCTCCAACCGTTTTCAGTTACGGCTGATTTTTTGATTTTTGTATAGGAAATCATAGAATACTATTAGCACGGGAAGGACGCCAAGCTAGTTATAAATAAAAAGTAGAACTGAGGTTTTTAGAGGTTGCGTCACGAAAAATAGCTTACGTGGCTCTTCTATGTAAAGGCGCGAAGTGCCTAGAAGGCGAAGGTGAAGGGTCCCATCAGTTCCAAGTTTTTGAACAAGAGTATGCTCCTTTGGACATCCCGGAGCTTAGTACCAATCATCCTGCGGACAGATCCAAACTAGTCAAGACATTCCTGAGCCTCAATAGTGTTTATGAACCATAAGAAGCAATTGCACGCCGAGCTACATCAACAGCCATATGTTCAACGTTCAAAAGCTTACTGACGACTCATGTGTGTGCTTTGCACAAATCCCGACTTCGCCACGGACGTACATTATCTCCAATCAACGTATCTTCTGTGTGAATTACTTGAGCCTTAAGGTGCCCACAAACAGCTGCATACTTACGTATCTCATTGCATACTAAACAGCTTCGCATATATATGCAAGGAAAAAAAAAATACACATCGTGTTCTAATGGGAGTCCATAGATCAAACAATTTGCAGACTACCCTCATAAGAAAATGTGTATTTGTTTTACAAAAGATATGTGGATGACATATTTATCGTTTGGACTAACTCTGTCGAAAAAACAAATGATTTACTATCCCATATAAACTCCCCTCATGAAAACATAAAATTTGACATTGAAATAGGCGGACAATCTCTTAAATTTCTAGATTTAACAATTCAGATAAATCCTTCTACAAATTCCTTATCCTTCAAAATTTTCCGAAAACCAACTGTCACTAATTCCTGTATCCCTTACGATTCCACTCATCCTTACACCCATAAAATGGCGGCCTTCAGAGCCTATATTCATAGACTGTTGGATGTTCCTATGAACAATGATGACTTTCAAAATGAATTACAAACTATTATTGAAATTGCTAAAAATAATGGCTACCCAGTTAAAACCATATTAAAACTCCTTACACCCATAAAATGGCGGCCTTCAGAGCCTATATTCATAGACTGCTGGATGTTCCTATGAACAATGATGACTTTCAAAATGAATTACAAACTATTTTTGAAATTGCTAAAAATAATGGCTACCCAGTTAAAACCATATTAAAACTATATAACCAAATCTCAAGAAAATATACCACCCAAAAATATACAATGTTCAGCAACAAACTCCTTCAACATCATGGAGATCCCTTCTATTTCTGGGCAAACAATCCTACAAAGCAGCTAAGATAATTGAGAAACAAAATGAGAAAGTCAAAATAGCTTTTTATAACCCGAACAACTTAAAAAATGTCCTATTCAACCATAAAGACTCTATAAAACAAATCGACAAAAGTGACTTTTATAAAATAACAGTCCCAAACCATGGCGAATATATCGGTAAAACATCTCGTTCCATTTCCACCAGAATTAAGGAGCACTACGCATCTGTGATTAACAGTCACCCAGAAAAAAGCGGGTTCGCAACTTATATGCTAGAAAATAATATACCAGTCTCTGCTTGCAACGTCAAAGTACTTCACTCCAGACCAGAAAATCAATATAAACTAGCACTTTACGAAACTCTGGAGATTACGAAAACAGTTGAAAGTGGAAAAACAATATTTAATAACCAACTTGAAAGCAACGAAAAATTCGAACTCATCAGATAGTCAATATAGTTTAGTATATTA
>CM022882.1:20709811-20724091 GCA_012654025.1 Pachypsylla venusta
TAAACTTATAAAACACAGAGCCCAATTGGTATACTGACTGATTGACAAGTAAAAGCATGGACAGTTCAGATAAACTATTCATCTATCTAAACTTATAAAACACAGAGCCCAATTGGTATACTGACTGATTGACAAGTAAAAGCATGGACAGTTTAGGTAAACTCTTCATCTGTCTAAACTTATAAAACACAGAGCCCAATTGGTATACTGACTGATTGACAAGTTAAAGCATGGACAGTTCAGGTAAACTATTCATCTATGTAAACTTATAAAACACAGAGCCCGATTGGTATACTGACCAATTGACAAGTTAAAGCATGGACAGTTCAGGTAAACTATTCATCTATCTAAACTTATAAAACACAGAGCCCGATTGGTGTACTGACTGATTGACAAGTTAAAGCATGGACAATTCAGGTAAACTATTCATCTATCTAAACTTATAAAACACAAAGCCCAATTGGTATACTGTCTGATTGAATCATAATCAGCGTAATATAACGGAAGAAAAAAATCTATTCTATAATAATAAAACTCAATATAACGATAAATGTATGTATGTATGTATCACTAATTGTTTAGTCAAAACGGTAAGAGATATCGAAAAATTGATGAGAATGGACCACCCGAAAGCATAGGCTGTGAAATCCCTGAAAAATCATCAGAATTTAAAAAGGTGGAACCGTTTTCGAGTTACGGCCGATTTTTCGATTTTTGACCAAATTTAGTCGGTCATGGTCCTATATCTTAAATTTAGTCGCGACAACAAACCAACTCAAAGTGTGAAAGTTCTAGGGGGCTTTTTAAGCTTTAATTTAGGTCATAGTTTGCAAAAAAATGTCGAACCGCTTTCGAGTTACCGCCGATTTTCCAATTTTTAAGGGAAATCATAGACTACTATAAGCAATGGGCCCCTAAATATACAAACCTCAGTGACAAATTATTATTCGAATGCAAAACTAGTGCAGTGGACACTGAGCGATGGGAGCTGGCCAATAAATTTAATTTAATGTGGAATTTGATGGAAAATTCTATTATGTTAGGTCATCCTATTTAAAAGACAGAAAATTTTACCATAATATAACCTTGACAGATGTATCAGGTCACCACACTATGCCCTTGATCCCGTGACCTTTCAGAATATATACTAATGAATAGATACTAGTGCTATGATACGTTTAACCAGATGCCTTTGAAGTTCTTTTGTAAAACTGAGCCAGAGCTTGTGAGATTTTCACTCTCAATTTAATTTTTTCTTGTTTTCAGAAAGGATCAAAAGCTCCTCAAGCTGCCGGTCGAATTCACACTGATTTTGAAAAAGGATTCATTATGGCTGAAGTAATGCATTTTGAAGATTTTAAAGAAAATGGTTCGGAAGCTGCTTGCAGGGTGAGTCACCAATCGAAAGGTCAGAATGACCTTTGGAAAATTTACCGAGGGAGATTAGGGCCAAACTTGCTCAACTAATATCAGTCCACAGTAGACTCCTTTGGTTAAAAAAAATGTTGAGTTAGGTTAAAAAAAATATGTCTTACTTTATCACTACCCCACTAGCAAACAAAGGAACCCAGTATGGGTTTCTTTTAGTATGGTGAGGATTGACCTGGGGGCACTGGGGTGTTCTGAGCGGACCATCACTGATGTTGATGCTGTTATAATTTTTATACTAGTTTGCTGATGGTGCGTCTGATGAATGCTTGCCATCAGATGCACCAGCAGTAGTAGGCTTATGATAATTTATATAATACTTATAGTGTTGTGTAAAATATGTTCTCATAATTTGTCAATAAAATTTACAATTTACTGATACCTATCCAGGTATTAAAGACGAATTTCCACTTTGTTTCGGAGCCCCACAAAACAACAGTGCCGTTCAATTGCCAAGCTCCACCCACCAACCTAACACCAATTGAATTGTGGACCAAACCAGCTGAAACTGTTTTATTCCTGGGACTCGAGTTGACCAGGAAGAGTGAGGGCGTCTGACTCTGCTGCCGCTACTACAAGAACATATTTTTGGTTTGAAAAGAAATCCAACTAAAAATATGTTGTTATTGGACTTGGTGCGAGGAACCAATTGAAGTCCAATTTAAAAAAGGTTTTGATGGCCCATGGTTGGAACTGTAATGGTATCTTCTTTCCTGTTGTCGTTGTTTTAGTGGCGGTGTTTCTCTCGAAATCAATCATTTTTTTATACTGGGCAATTCAAAATTATATGTACATTGGTACGTTTACCACAGCTGGTAGAGATAACCGACCATCGTGACAAAACTTTATGTGCAATTACGGTTTGGATTTGGTTAGGTTCTTAAGGCAGATAAAATACTTCACTTAACGATATTTTATTTTATTATTATTTATCTAAAATAATAATAAAATCTATCCGTTTCAGAGTTACTATAAATTTCTTTTTAAGATAGACTCCAACTCGAGAGAGAAAACTAATAATGGAAATGGGAACAACGAGATGTTATTGTTGAATATTACCAACGATTAGAATTTATGAAGTTGGTCTTTTTGGAATTCAGGACTTAGAAATAATTTATAAAATGTTCAGTTGTTGATCGTCGAATGTCAGAATTAGAATTAATTTTAATAGACGCTCGATTTGAAGTTCTTCCTTCAGATCGACGTTAGGATCATTGCCGGTTTTCTATTGGCTAATGATATTGATTTCAGCCAATAGCAATTTCGTATTCATTTTAACCAATTAATATTGTTTAAGTTCCCTTGGCATGTCGCTATAATATTTCGACATCGAATAATGTATAACTTGAAATCTTTGTTCTACTTAATATTGTTTAAATTTGATGCAATAGTTTAATATCTTATGCAAGAGTCGATACCACGGTTTGCCATCTTTTATTTAGGGTATTATAAATGTACAAGTAAATATAAATATTAAAAATAAAAATAAATAAAAATATCTTATAAATTTTATTAAACAAAATTAAAAATAATTTATAAAAGGCTCCCTTGGTGATGCGAGGAGAAAGATCTCATCAAAAAGATTAGAATTCTTTTCTGAAAAAACGCACCTCGGTCCGCAGCCAAAAGGGCAGCAAGCCTGCTCGTCGGATGAAATATTTTATAATATATAATATACCTTATAGTAGGTAAAATATCTCATAATAAAAATAAATCAATAAGAACAAGATAAAATTAAGATACATAAATTTAAAAGAATATATATTTCAAGATATAATATTTCATACGCCTCATTATGGTATCCCAATTTAAGCAAATCGTATATTTTTCTTGTTATTGTTCGCAGGCGGCAGGAAAGTATCGTCAACAAGGTCGACTCTATGTTGTGGAGGACGGTGACATTATCTTCTTCAAATTCAATGCCGGTGCTGGACTCAATCCAAAAAAGAAAGCTTAAAAGACTGATTTTATCCATTACCACAACTTCAAAAGTGAATAAAGATTCGACTCTTATTTTTCTGTGTTTCTGATGCAAATGGCTTAAGAAATATCTTTTGAATGAATGAAACGGCGAAATCAGTGGAGTTTATTGCGATACAACGCGATCAGTTTAAAGGGAGGGTCAGGATGATGAAGAGGACTATACCAAACAATAATAAATCACATTTATTTTTAAAATAAATTAAAACAAAACACTTACCAGAAATACTACTTATAATTATTTATAACGAAACTAGTTTCGAATCATCATCAGTCTAGTCGAGTCGAAGGTTGACTGCAAACTCCAAATTATAAATAGTATTTCTGGTAAGTGTTTTGTTTTAATATATTATATTTAAAAATTAATATTTTTTAACACTTAAAATTAGCATGTTATTTCTAAATATTAAATAACTATACAGGGTGTTAAATCACTATACAGGGTGTCCATAAATTCCCCCCCCCTCCCCCGTATCTGGAGAATGGCTAAATATATAAGAAAACGCAAAAACACGTTAGATTTTAGGGGAATTAATTTTAGGTTAAAACATTTTTGGCCTCGGCCAGCCGTTTAGGCTGGGCACCGATTGGCTTCAAAATCTTAAATGCGAAGTTATATCAAGTGACACACTGTTTTAAAGGTTTCGTTAATACGAGTTCATTACAGAAAACCAGAGCTCTCTAGGATCTACCGTTCACGAATTACAGGGTGGAATATGTGACAATGGACCCTTTGCGGCCGCACCGTAATGGTAGGTAAAATGCCTAGAAATAAGTTTTTATGATCCCAAATAAGTAATTTAGTAAAAAAAGATGGTTGTCCCGCCCACTTTGACCGCAGAGATCAAGCCTTCTTAGACCAAACCTATCCAGCTGTTTTGAAAATTTTGGCATCGAACTCTGCGGTCGAATTGGGCGGGACAACCCTCTTGTTGGAACACTATTTTTTACTAAATTACTTATTTGCGATCATAAAAAAATATTTTTAGGCATTTTTACCTACCATTTCGGTGCGGCCGCAAAGGGTCCATTGTCACATGTTCCACCCTGTAATTCGTGAACCGTAGATCCTAGAGAGCTCTGGTTTTCTGTAATGAACTTGTATTAACGAGACCTTTAAAACAAGCTTTCACTATATATACCATCTCATTTAATATTTTGAAGCCAGTCGGTGCCCAGCCTAAACGGCTGGCCGAGTCCAAAAATTTTTTAGTCTAAAATTAATCCCCCTAAAATCGAAGGGATACGTGTTTTTGCGTTTTCTTATATATTCAGCCATTCTCGAGATAAGGGGAGTGGGCGATACTTTATGGACACCCTGTATAATATTTGTTTAAATGAGGAAGGAAGTTAGTAGTCATAATGAAATAATATTTCAAAAATTAATTTGTGTATCAACTACTAATTTTTTTTTATAGAGTTACGGAGCGCTTTCGTCCATTGCGACATTCTCACATAACATAACTGATTGTTGATCTCTCAAAATCATAATAATAAAATGTAGGGGAGGTGGATTAAGCATAATAATATAGGTGGGGGTGTTTTAAGATGACAATGTTCTTATTACATACAGAGTTGCTTTTACACAATCAGCTCAGGTGGATTCGGCTCGTCACCCTCAAGTAACTGCTAATAATTTTGCCTGTAATACAGGACTTATAAGTTTTATGAAATAGGCCCCTGATCGTCTTTGGGACAAAACTTTATGTGAAATTACGACTTGGATTTATTTAGATATTTATTTTCATAGTATCCTTAACTCTATAAAAAAAAAAAAAAAAAAAAAAAAAAAATTAGTAACTGATACACAAATTGATTTTGACTAGACAATAGTTAATCTAAATATATAAATCAGACATCTGTGTGTATGTGGTAGGGGTTGTCTGTTCCAATATCACAGCCCAAACGATAGCAGATAGCGAAAAATTTATGGGAATAGAGCCCAGGAAAATTATCAGAACTAAATTATGACAAACCGTTTTTGATTTACGGCCCAATTACTAATTTATTGATCAAATTTGGAAAGTCACGGTCCAATATCTTGAATTTTGTCGCGACAACATATCAACTCAAAGCGAGAAAGTTTTAGGTGTTCGTTTAGTCCTCAATTTAGGACAGAGTTTGTAAAAATTATGATTAACCATTCCAGAGTTACGAGTTCGAAACCAGGTTAGGGCAAAATGATTGATATTTGATTACCAAATCTTCCTTTTGTCAGTGAGATTATCCACAATTTTTTAGCTCAGCACCAAATTTCAGTAGACATGGAGGCAGTGCTGGATTTGCCAATAGGCTGAGTAGGCTGGAGCCTAGGGCAGCAGATTTTAGGGGCGGCAAAATTTGTAGATTTTTTAAAAAAAATAAAATGATTCATATTTATATACATAATCCTATTAGGTTCATACAAACAATTCAACATATATAATATGTTTATGTATCTAATATGTTTCACTCCTCCTTAGATATGTTTTTCTTTACTTATCCTATACAAAAGAAAGTATAGTAATGGGCTGAAATTTTCGATGTTGAGTTTTCAATGTAAAGGTCGGGAGGGGCGGCAAAATTTGTATAGCCGAACACATCGTAAATATGTACTCGGAACCGAGGAAAAGATGACCTGCCAAAATTAAACTAATCAAAATATTTGAAAATTTTTACTTTGTATTATCTTGAGACAGTTGTTTTTGCTTAACGTCTCTTTAACATCTATTGGCCATTGCTCTCCATTCGCTGGAAACTTGCAAACCAGCTACCCACATTGACCTCACCTCGACTAGATTTGGTTAGAAAAATAGTCAGCATCACGAGGGCGCCAACCCACGTGGACACCCACATAGTAAAACCTCTCTGGACGGTTTAACGTCAGTGATCTAACGAGAACTGATGTATTGGACGTGCCACAGACGCTGACTCATTAGACAGTGAAAACATGTGCAAACATTATCAGAACTATCAATCCATTAATCTGTTGGTATGGTCACTAACTTTTTTTTACTCTATGTTTTAACCTTCTGTCTTGTGTACAGACATACTCATGTGTCGATTACCTTCTGTACTGTGTACAGAAATACTTGTCATATTACATAATAAATCCTTTTAAAAATATAATTTTGAAGTTTTTAACACCAAAATGATAATTTTATTATTTTCATTACACAGGTTGATCCATTTTAACTTACGCAGTCGAAATATCTTCGAAATTGTTAGGAGTACAAAAAATAGGTTCTGAACCAAATTACACGACATCATCAGGAACTGTGGTGACCTTGGTAGATGTCTCAAGGTTATTTCATGGTCAAATTCTTTTTAAATTGGACGAACTTTTTTTCGCTCTTTAACATCTATTGGTTATTCGAGACGCTGGGTTTACCTTACCCTCCATTTGTTGGAATCTTACAAACTGGCTATCCACAGTTATCTCATCCAGCCTGGGTTAGGCCGGAAAAACCAGCATCAGGAGGGCGCAAATCTACGTAGTTACCCACCAAGTAAAACCTCACTTGATAACTTCAGTGATCTTACGGGAACTGGTGTATTCAACGTGCCGTAGACGGTAGGTTTTTTTTTTACATAATCGAATTTTTCATCAAATTCTACATTCAACTGAATAGTTTTTCCTTCAGTGTCGGGATTTTTTCCACTCCAAAGATGAATGTGTGACGTATCGAACGAAAGATCACGTCAATCTGAATAAAATGGTAAAAATGAAAAAATAATACGTAGAAGATAATATGATTTAATTTTATTTACAATCTGAATTCAAAGCGTCATAACGTAATAAAATATCTATTTTAACTAAAATAATATAAAAAAAAAATTGTAGATTACAAAAACATTTCCCATCGGTATCTTATCATGAGTTATATAAATAATGCAAACGAGTTGCTGTTGTAGTAGGATTGCGTATCGAAAGAAGAATATCGATATTACCGATATTGATATTATCGAAACCTTAATATCGATAAGCAATAATTTCGGATGGCTGGATATCGATATAAAATATCAGTTATATCGGAATATTAATATCGATATAAATATCGACAGCCCTAGCAGCAAAGCAGCGTAATTTCTGACGAAGGTGTCTTATTATTATTATTATTTGTTTTGATACCGGTATTTTCTTTTCGATACTATTGATATCGAAATCTTAATATCGAAACCCGAATATCGATATTAGCGATATAATATCAACATCCCTATGTTGTAGCGGTGTTTTTCTCGAAATCCACCGCTCATCCGTTTTATTGATTCATATAGAAACCGGATTCTGCCTCGGTAACATAGTGGTTAAGAGCTTGGCCGTGGGTTCAATCCCAAGACAAGGTGGAATATTGTCCTCATTAATTTGAGTATTTGACAACATAAAAATAGAACTCTAAGGGTTGTGTGGTAGAAAATGCCTCAGGCATTAACCTCGCCTAATGGTTACCTTCCACTCAAAGAGTCTCTCCAGGTTGATATAAGGTTACCGAAAATATTTTGATGGTCCTATCCCATAATGGTATGCGTTAAACCTCCTTTACCAATATCCAGCGTACCTCCTTTTTTTTACTCCTATTTCAATTATTTTGTAAATAACGTCATATTTAGTATGTAACCCTATATAGGTTACTGATAGTGATGAAAAGTACAATTAGACCCCAAATGGGATTTTATTAAAATCCGTTGGATTGAGTTGAACGGCGCAGGGGGACGATGCGTCGGGCGAACAGATTTATTTTTATTCGATTCAAATTTGGAATGGGGGCAATTTTTTTGCCACTAAAATGAATGTCCTACATTGGCAGATTTTTTTTTTTTTTTAGAAAATAGCTTTTTAAGTGAGACATATTGGAAAGTGTTATGTCATTCTATTCATTAACACTGCGACGTTGTGATGTCTTGTCGCCTTACTTGGTTGACACTCCAACAGTGAATTCCGCCATTTTCTTGTATCAATTAAAATCACGCAATTTTCAGAAATAGGTCCAATACCATTATATGATTACTCCTTTCTCTAAGGATGGAACCTAGAGAGACTTCTGAGGTTATTTGAACATTTATTCCTTCGTTTCAGAAGTTCAGAAGAAATAAAAACTTTTTCCAAGGAGGGCTTCTGCATCCTTAACAGGATCATTCATCAAACTACATTGATTTGGGTTTTAGGTTTTTAAAATAAATGGGTTACATCAAGAGAACTCAACTACCAAAATTTCGGGTAAAATTCTTCTGTTTTTTGGATCGACCATGGCCTTATTTTTGTTTTAAAAAAGCTTCCCAGTTGGACTTGTTGGCACTTTACAAGAAATCCTCGTCATCGATTGTATCTTCAAAATTATCTTCGATTTGCAAATTACTAATTTCATTTTCCAAATCATCATCCAACAATGATTTTACTGGAGGTGGAACCAAAGATGATTCTGGAGGTGATATTGCAGAAGACAATTTCCTTGGAGGAGAATCTGGGGAGGACAATTTCCTTGGAGGTTCTTCAACTTTAGAAGGAATCGTTTTAACGACAGAAGTATTCACAGATGAAATAGTGTTCGACTCATGATCGACAGAGCTATCTTCGATTTTTTCAATATCCTCATCTTGTTTAGGTTGCGATGGAATATAAACAAATCGTCCACTCTCTTCTGCAGATTTCATTTCATCTACAGGATTTCTTTCCGAACTTAATTCAATCTGTCCAAACGCTGTTGAACCCAATACAGTTTGTCTTTCTTTTTTCAAAAATTGTTCCGTTTTCAACGAATCCAAAAAACCCGGAAATAAATTTTCATACTGTCCCGGATCTGCTAACGATTGACCAGCTTTTGCATTAATTTTTGAAAGTTCTTCTTTCCATAATTTAACAACACAAGATACTTGACTTGGTAAATAAGTTCGTGCAAAAAATGCAGCCTCTGGTAACCGATCTGTTTTAATTAGAAGTTCAAGACATTTATCGAGATCACCTAAAAGCATATATGACAAAAATGAAACATTATTTTTACCATGCGAGTCTGAACTTTCGCCAAGTTTCTTAACCATTTCAGCATTTCCTGCAGATGTTGCGAGTAACAAAAGTCCACCATAATCTTGGGCTTCGTGTAAACATTCTTGAGCTAAATCTAATTTGCCTTTAGCTATGGCGAGTTCGGATAATTGTTTCCATTTTTGTGTACTCATTGCTTCTTTTGCTATTGTATGACCTATATTAAGATCTCCTAATTGTAATGCTAATTCAAATCGATGTTCACTATCAGTTGACACAGCAAGTGCTTGTTGTTTAAATCCTTGTTTTTCTAAAAAGTGTGCTACGCGAGTTCTGTAATGATTGGGTACAGTTGGTAGTATGGAGTCTGCAGTTTCAAAATCACCTCTCATTACTACAGTTTGATATTCCAGTACGGACAATTGCAAATTGTATGAAACAATATTAAGTTCCTTATCTGTTAAATAGAGACGATTGTCATTTGCAACATATCCCAACAAATACATTGTCCTATCCAGATGTGACACCGTCACTATCTCTCCTCCAACATAGTAATTAATCCTATTCACACTATTCGTATAAATAAAACAATCTCCAACCCATAGTCCAGTTCTTACAGATTCATTAACTTCACCAAGTACATCAAAAGCTTCTTCAACGCCATCTCCAGACGCTACTTCATTATTTTCTCGCGCAAGTGACACAGCTCCTGCATCAAATTTCAATATAAAATAACTATCTTCCGTTGCAATACACACAAGTTCACCACTTTCTGACCAATAAACATGTTTTGGTTGAATTTCAATTCGTCGAATCAATTCTAAACTTTCCCAATCGTAGAATAATAATCCTGACACAGATTTAACACCTAATAAATAACCACCAAATATTCCTTCAGCACCAAATTCTGGTTTAAATGATTTTCTTTCTTTGAAATTTTTAAATACTTTGATTAAAGTTGTTCCTTCTCGAATGGCGTATTCTGAACTATCTTGAGCCCAAACAAATTCTTGTGCGGAACCAAATGCTTTGTTTCGCAATGCCATTGCCGTATATATGATATATTCACCGTCTCCACAAACAACAACAAATCTACCATTAGGATTGTGAGCAATGGTTTGAGGATAGATTTCACAACTTCCAACGTCTTTTGTTGCAACTGGAAGTCTTTCGCCGTCTTTGATTTCAGTACCTAGAAACCAAATGTATAAAAAAAAAAATAGAATTAGACGCCATGTTCTAGCGGTGTCATCCTCCGTAACACATCTGTCTCTTCGAGTGGTAGTTGCAGGAACCCAAACTGGTCCGGGATTGGTTTCTATTCCGGCCATGGCTAGAAGTATTTGGAGCAGCGAGGATGGAAGTGGTTTTTCCACCGATAAAAGACATTGGCTCAAGCCTACGTGGTCACCCACTAAGTTCTCAATTTGTCATGCAATAATAATTAAGGTATGAGAATACACCGAGACAATTATTGTCTCGGTAGCTCACGGTCTACATGTCATAATTTCCATGTTTTTCCTTTCAATTTAGGCGTTTAAAAGACTTTGTGAAAAAAACTCATTTCATATCATCCTCCTTCTTTCTTTTCCAACTGTCCATATCACACATTATGTAAATTTCAATATTGACCGTAAAGAAATGAATATAATTAAATCAGAGGTCAGACTAACTGCAAAAACACCTTATCCTCACTAAACTGAAATATAGATACTTACCTTCAGGCATTGTCTTCAGATTAGCTTGTTGTATTTCACTATGTCTTGCCCAAATAATTTTACATCCATTCACATCCATAGAGACAGCAGGTTCTTCTCTTCCAACTTTCAGCAGAATACTTCCTTCATCATATCCAATGGCAACATTATTGGAACCTTTCAATGAAGAAATCGTCCACACTCTTTCCAAACCATACGTCAAAGAAAGTTCGAGACGATACGTTCCTGAATGCCAAACTCGAACAGACCCATCTTCAGATCCTGTTATGACTATTGGTAACTCTGGATGGAAACATACAGCTGAAATATTTTGAGCATGTCCTTCTAATGTCTGCACACAAGTTTTATTTTGATAATCCCAAATTTTAACTAATCTATCATCAGCTCCAGAAATAAGATACGGCTTGTCTCCGCCATAGTAATAATCCACACAATTGACACCTTTCTCGTGACCTTCAAGCGTAAAATTAGGACTTGCTGATCCAAGTTGCCAAACTTTAACAGTACGATCTAAAGATGCACTTGCAAAGGTATTATTATCTTTTGGATTTACAACGATTTGCATGACGTAATGTGTATGTCCTTCAAATACTTGTTGACAAGTCCAAGATTTCTCCCAATTCCAGAGTTTGATTAGCATGTCATCACTGCTTGTTAAAAGAAATGGTTGTGCAGGATGGACTGCAATACATCGCACATAGTCTGAGTGGGCTTCAAATGAATGGAAACGTTCTAATGTGTTGTAGTTGAATACGCAGACTTGCATATCATCGGAACCTGAAAGAAAAAGAAGAGAGTTGGTGGCAGTAACAACAAGAGTTTCAGCAAGTTATGTCGATTCAATCTCCCTTGCAATTAACAGGAATTTTGTCACTTCGGTAGGATCGAATCAGGTGTACATAGTATTTTTTTATATATTATTATTGCACTTGTTGCATGTCTCTATTATGATTGATTGCAACTATTACCGCGACCTTTATTAAGATCCATTGTATCCAGTAGGCGGGCTTGGAGTTAGATTCGAACCAACAGCCTGCTGGTTACGAATCCACCGCCTCAACTAACTGAGAATGTTGCCAGGTCTACATAAGCTGTCAGTATTGTGACGTTTACTAGGGCAACCTGGAATTTGTTTAATTCCAGTCATTTAGAGTAGCATATCGACTGATATATACTCCTCAGTAAAAAAAAAAAAAAAAAATGACAAGGGAAGTGGGCGACATTTGGTATGTTGCTGGAGCGGATGGTCTATTAAACTTCAAGTTACCCTAGAACGCGTAGACCCAACCAAGAGAGTTGATAATTTTCTTTGCAGAATTTTATAAGAAGAGTTTCACAATATTTCCCACATGACATCTATTTTCAAATTCCATGAAGTTTCCTTGTGCGTCTTCGGAACGCGTTGTCAGAAATAAATTACATCCCCACAAACTTACAAAAAAGGACAATTGGGGATACCTTGAAAACGACTAAATTTTCACACATCCAGTGTCCAAATAGTAATTCCTAAACAAAATCTTATTTTGATGGATACTACTCGTTTGCAAGATCAAAAATTCCGATTATGTTGGTCGACGATATTATCAGCACTACCTTTTCCATAAACAAATTTACACAATTTCATATTTGGGTAATCAATGTTTACCTACAAGCTCATCCGAATTAACTTGGTAGGTTGATATCAGCTGACAGTCATCTTGACATCAATTATAATATTTACCGACTAATAACTTTGCCCTTAAGTTTATTTTCGGGTGAATTTAGATATACCTTTTTTGATGGTCTTCACATTACCTGGAAATCTAATGAGTTCCGTACTACCCATGTTGGTTGCTAATGACATATTATTCTGCGGATCACTGCCGCAATAATTTTTTGTTATTATGTTCTGATTTTACTATTTTTGACATACCTTTTAGTAGTAATATGCATAATTCCAACTATTGTTGACTTATCCACGATTGTACTAGGGAAAGAAGGACATTGTCGCGATGTCTATTTTACACATCAGTACGGCCTGGAACGCATATCATTACAGTTCCAGGCAAAGCCAACAAAAATTTTTCAGTTACCTCATATCAACCTGTTTCTTTCATTTTTTCAAACTTAAATCTAAAAATTTGGAAACAGTTGAATTTAAACGCTACTACTACAACAACAACAAAAGACATTTTTCAAGGCGTATTTCAACCCTTCATTATCATTACAAAAAAATGAATTTAGTGTCCTTAAGATTGCCGATTGGATTGGTCATTAGTAATAAATATTTACCACATCCAACTTACCTGTAACTATCCAATTTTTACGTGGAACAAATTTAGCAGCTCGTACAGGAAGATCGCATACTTCAAATGATTTAACATTTTGATTAGTTTCATGGTTCCATACATGTACATGACCATTGTAGAGAGAGGCTAACATCCATGGCTCAGTAGGATGTAAATCAACACATTTGACACGGTCTGATCGTGCAGTCAATTTCCTTTTAATGTCCAATCGTAATGGCATGATTAATTTGTAATAATATCAATAGAATTAATTTTAAATTCAAAACTCTTATCACGAAACTATCTTTTATTAATTTTATTACCCGAAGTTATCAAAGATTACCAAAATGTAAACAAAACACGTCGATGAGAAAGGAGTTTTCATTTGTAGTTCCCTAAAAAGTCACAGGATGCGCTGTTTTTAATTCAAGGCGTATTTTAAATATTATCAAAATTATTTTTTTATTAGCAATCACAAGGTACGTGGTAGTTTTAAAAATTAAAAATTGACAACATTTCGTTAAAAAATTTAGGGATGGGATTTTCGACTCCCTTACATGGGTCGACTCGACGCGATCGACTCCTCAATATGAGGCGACTCCATGAGTCGACTCTCGACTCGACTCTTTTCGAGTGCTAATTTTAAAAACAACTTATTTGATCAAAAAGACATAATAAAATAAAACCAATTGACAGAAGTTGTATCTACCAAATAAACGTCCTCAACTTCGATGAATACATTAAAAAGATATCGCAATTAATCGTTATTAGAAAAAAACATAATTTTCGTTCAGTAAACAACAAACAATCGGAAAAATTTAATTTGCTGATTTTATGATTACCAATAATAATAATATACCTGTATTAGCCTGCAACATCGAAATCAAGCTTCTGTTTTATAATAAGGTTGTAAAACTTTTATGGACCT
>CM022882.1:20725433-20743589 GCA_012654025.1 Pachypsylla venusta
TTCAATAATACATATTATGATTAGGTATATTGTGCGATTGTGCCCCCCCCAAAAAAAAACATGAGGGCTATATCCGCGCATGCAAGCTAACGCAACCCATACCAGACCAATCGTTCACGTCCGGACCCAATTCATCAACCTCCAGTTCACGAGTCCACCATCCACATTTAATTAAATGAGGTCTACAGTTCACAAAATCACTAGTATTTACAAAGTGCATAAGTTTTTTATGTAATCAAAAATATGATTTTTTTAATTTTGTTAAATTGGGACACCACGTCAAGTAAATCCACAATAAGGTAGATATAATACTATATCTTCATTTGATAATAAAATTATTAAGATGAAAGCTGACTAGTATCATACTCTCCTTGGTACATCATCAGAGCAGATACCTTAGCAAAGAAAGGATCATAGATCTTAGTAACTACCATGAGAAATCTACTTTTTCAATCCACTAAACCGCTAATTAAACTGCAAAGCAATAAACACCACAAACCATGCATAATCCGAGCAGGAAGAGAGAAGGGTAGAAAGACCTTACAGATAATCTAAATATAATCCCTGATTTTCCACGTAAAGAAGCAGTTGCTAAACTAAGACTAATAACGGACCATGAATTCATGATTGCTTAGCACAACACCTACACATATTTTGCATTATGTACCCAACAAGCAAAAATGAATGCTGAACATCTTTTAGTTTGCCCATCCCTTTTAGTTTCAGATCAAAATAAATATTGGGAGGCCAGAAAATCGCATAGTTGTCAATTTCTATCATTAGAAACCAACCAACATCATCGGAACTTTGGAGATGTTTGTACTCATTTTGAAGTATTTAATTTGAAACAAACTTTATGTATCAACTACAATTAATTTGATGAGACACGAGCGCTATCGCCTGTTAGGACATTGTCAAGTGAACTAACTTGACAATTTCCTAATATCATGCAGTTGTTGTTATAGTGGCAGGGACTTCCAGTCATTGTTCCTCCACATCCATTATTGATAGTTGGAGAAATTGTACCACCTCCTTGGGACGAGCCCACAGATCGGTAGGAGACAAATCAGTTGGATTTGCGGCACAGTTGAAAATATGAGTCACGTCGTGCGGACGTTTGATTGCAATCAGGACATTTGTCCTCTACATCGCTGTTGATTTTGTGATTCTAAGAGTTGAGCTTTTTACACCAGCCGGATCTAAGTTGTGCCAGGGTAGAACGAGTCGTTTAGAACTCGATTTGATGCGCAATGTGAGGCAGCAACTTCTACTGCTTTATGCTGAATTATACTCAGGTTTGACTTGTACTCGATTGCATCTTGATTGCCTGCAGTCATGTTTTCGTCTTCTCTGAGGTAGTGACAGATATTTCTTAGGGGGAGGAGGTTATTAAACAATGGAATTGCAGGGATGGTTGGACATCTTGCATTTTAGATAATATTGTTGTGAATAACATGTTAATTAGAAGTGTTGAAAAATATTAACTATTAAATAAATTAAATTTAAACAAAACACTTTCCAAAAACACTATTTATTTCAACTTCCATCTTTAGACTCGACTAGACTGATGATGAATCGAATGATTCGAAACTAGTTTCTTCATAAATTAAAATAAATAGTGTTTTTGGTAAGTGTTTTGTTTAAATATAATTTATTTAATAGTTAATATTGTTGTGCCAACATTTTGTCACGCTCACATACAGGCAGGACCTTACATTCGTTGTGGAGATGATCTTGGTTAGACATTAGGTGACAATCAGTGGGCGAGCTACTAGTGAGTTCCTGAAAAATAGGAGTTAAAAAAGAGAGAAGGAGAAAGTATATTATTTTTTTGTGTGTCACTGTGATTTCTACGACAGTCGAAAAAAAACACGAGATCATCCAATCATCAAAGAACTATTAACTTTTAAAAAACAAAACACTTACCAAAAACACTAGGTATTTATAATTATTTATAAAGAAACTAGTTTCGAATCATTCGATTCATCATCAGTCTAGTCGAGTCTAAAGATGGAAGGTGACTGAGGATTGTTCATCAGATTGTTTAGCACGCGATGAACAATCCTCAGTCACCTTCCATCTTTAGACTCGACTAGACTGATGATGAATCGAATGATTCGAAACTAGTTTCTTCAAAAATAATTATAAATAGTGTTTTTGGTAAGTGTTTTCTTTTAAATTATTTAAAAGTTAATATTTTTAACACTTATAATTAACATGTTATTCAAAGAACTATGGCAATATTTTTATAGTCTTTTTTGTTTGTTCACTTTCAGGTGTGCTATATGTAACAGAAGAACACACAATCTATGGATATGTAACAAATACGAAAGTTAAATTTATGATCGTCACAAAAACGAGTAACAAACATCTTCGTGACAATGAGATTCGAGCCATGTTTCGCAAACTACATTCTGCGTACACCTATGTGGTGTGTAACCCATTTTATGTTCCTGGAGAAGATATCAAGTCAAAATATTTCGATCAGGCGGCTAGATCTGTAATGGCTGCATCAGGACCTATAATATGAATTGATACGCTGAAGGTAACTGGTTTTAAATGATATCAAGTCAAAATATTTCGATCAGGCGGCAAGATCTGTAATGGCTGCATCAGGACCTATAATATGAATTGATAAGGATCAGATGTTATAAAACTATTATTCTAATCCCTGGTAAGATTCGTTCTGGAATACCGATCCATAGTTCCCCCCCCCCCTCCAAACAGAAGTTGCCAAAAGGTTCTTAGAGACAGCAAGTTCGTTTTGTGCATGCTTCCAACCTGTCAGATTGGTACCAACTTTTCAAATTATATATCGATGGTAACCGTCTAGCTACCATCGATAATTCTCAAACATCGTGTCCAATTTTGATCAAAATTGGTAAAAACATTTGTTATGTTCATAGTATTTGCTGATTTGATTTTGGGCACGTTTAAGAGTATTGAGTTATATGTTGGTCATTTACTGAGCGAAGTCTACAGTTCTCAGAGCTTCATTTAAAATCGCATTGGATCGTGGTGGGATCAGGAAATTTCGCCTACCAAATCGTAACAAGTGTTGGTCGTAGGCTTCACGAAATTAATCGTGATTAAAACCAATCATCATTTCCCATTCTGAATCTCAGAAGGATCGAAGGGACAACGGTGTGGTATCAATTTTAAAATATTTACAAAAAATAAAAAAAAGTGAGAAGTTGGAACATGAGTGGTCATTTTGAATGAGTGAAGTTTACAGTTCATACAATGACTGGTAACTCTCCTTCAACTTTAGTGTCTCGTTTCATAGTTGCGCTTACCTCCAGAAAAATATTCTATAGAATGACCGGTCACACCTCCCTCTAACTTTTGAACGGCTCGGAAATTCTATGTTGAGGGAAAGGGACCATGACCTATAGAATGGTAAGATCCAGGCTCCACCCTGGTAGTTTTGGACAAAGAGTGACGATTTCTCGAGAAATTGAACTGGAATGGTATTTTTTTTTTTTTTTTTTTAATTAAAATAAAATTGCAAATACTTACTTTCCGTATCTATAACGAAAAGTGATTGATGGTGGTGGAAGGGTTGGGTAGCATATTATTCTACGGAGTAGATGGGAAATTCTATGTTGTAGGAAATGGGCCATGACCTATAGAATGGTAAGATCCACGTTCCACACTGGTAGTTTTGGACAAAGAGTGACGATTTCTCGAGAAATTGAAATGGAATAGTTTTTTTTTTTNTTTTTTTTTTTTTTTTTTTTTTTTTTTTTTTTTTATTGAAATAAAAGTGCCAATACTTACTTTCCGTATCTATAACAAAAAGTGATTGATGGTGTTGGAAGAGGTGAGTAGCATATTATGCTTCGGACTAGATGTTGATAATCTTGGCCCCTTTCACGTCCTTTAATAGTGGTAATTAACCCAAATTAATGAAGATGAAAAATGGGTTTGAAAACACGTCCTACTGTTTACCAGTCAAATCGTCTTACCGCTACACGGCCAACCCACCAAAGTGCAAATAAAATGAGGACTATTTTTCCTTTTCTTCCCGATTGTGTTCCAAAAAAGGTTTTTTAATCTAAATCTAATGAAATCATCAAATGTCCACAATTCATTTTCGTAGACTGACAATGTCAAATTTCAAATTTTTCTGGTGGTTCAAATTGGACCGTTTTCGGCCATTATGAACGGCAATTTTCGGGTAGAAAGTCTGAAGTAAGGTGGTGTTTTAGGACAAAACAAACATAAAAAGGAAAAATTTTAGCGGGAAAAAAACATTAACCTTGAACCTTCTCGTTCTTTTGACTACCGGGACAGAAGAATGAGAAAATTTCAATACAAGCACGAAAATGGCCGTCTTCAAAACGGGAGTCAGCCCACGAAACTGATGAAAAATGACTTTTTTTGGGGAAAAAAATTAGGGGCGCAGCTAGAGGGGTCTAAAGTTTCATTTTGTTTAACCCTGTATGATATAAATGTTCACTTACTGTTAAAGCTGAAAGCGGGGACTGTTATACAGGGTTAAACTTTAGACCCCTCTGGCTGCGCCCCCATTTTTTTTTTTTGTGTTGAAAAATTAAATGGAAAGTTATTCGTTATTTAATTTAAATAAAAAAATATTTGTGTCGTTCCATTTAATTTTATCGAGAAATCAATACTTTTTGTCCACGAAAAACACTTTCGGGGTTCCAACCTGGATCTCACCATAACCATTAAAAAGTTAAGGGGGCGGTGACCGGTTTTCTGGGATACGCTATGTTATAATTGTCAGTCCGTTTTCAAAGTGCAATAAGAACTTCCTCTTTAACCTCATCTTTTCCCAAGTCTATTTGGTGTCGGCTTTGATTCCTTAATTCTACCATGTCATAACCTTCTGTTCAGTGCATACTCTCTTTAGCTATACCCTTGCCTGGCACGGTTCGCTTGCTTCTCACAGTATCCATAGAAACACCGTAGAAACTGAATTTTGTTTTCTTCCATTTTTTGGTTGAAGCAGAATTTTTTAAAGTCTATGGATGCCCTTGTATGTCCTTTGTCTAACACCAAACCTTCTGTATTTACACGGGCATAGGACCGTCACCTAATGAAGCTGGCTTACTTACCTCGGGGACTACATCAATTTGCAATAAGACCAATTTATTATTATTATTTCACATTAGATTTTAATTTATTTTGTAGAACGTGACATTGTTTGGTATAAAATTACAAACTAAGATCTGTACAAACTGCTGCCTGGTCAAATAATATAGTAACAATAAGATAAAGTAACAATAGCATATCATTATTACATAGTAACATTAAGGAAGGGTAATAATTTTTAATAGCGGTCCATTAAGATACTATGCTCTGAATTTCGGATTTTTTAAACAAAAAAAATCCTAATTTCTGAGCATTTTTTTATTAAAAAAAATTAAACGAATGGTTTGGTTAGAATGACCAGCCCTTTCGTTTGATACGTCACACAAGTATCCTTGGAGTGGAAAAATTCCTGACACTGATAAAAAAAATCGATTTAATTTGATGGAAAAGTCGATAATGTTAGGGGCATTCTATTTAAAAACAAAAGTTGACCTTAATATAACCTTGAAGGAGCTGCCCAGTAGCTCAGTGGACACAGCGTCTGCCTGGTAATCCGGAGGTTGCAGGTTCGAAACCCATCTGGGACATGGTATGTTATCCTCTTTATGATATTTTGATCAATAATAATACGACTTGAGCTTACTGCTGGCAGAACAAGACCCCTAATGGACTTAGTAAGACAGTCTATAATTATTATTTTCGTCCTCGCGATTGTCATTTCTACTCACCAGGATGACCTGGGACACCTTCCATCACACTTTCAGCCAAGGGCCATAAAAATCTTTTCGTTCATCTCAGATCAACCTGTTTCTACCATTTTTCCAAAACGGTATCTTGAAATGGGGGAGAAGAGTTGATTTTAAGAACATCATCGCTACAACTGCTACATTATTATTTTATCTACCAAGGTAACCACAATATGTTGTAAATCAAAATATTTTTTTGTATTCCCAACAGTTTTGGAGATAGGCTGCGAAAATTATTTAATTGTGGTAATTAACACAAATTAATGAGGATGAAAATTGGGTTTGAAAACACGTCCTACTGTTTACCAGTCAAATCGTCTTACCGCTACACGGTCAACCCAACAAGGTGCAAATAAAATGAGGACTAATTTTTCTTTTTTTCGGTTCCCATTGTGGTCCAAAAAAATCTAAATCTAATGAAATCATCAAATGTCTACAATTCATTTTTATCAGTCTCGTAGACTGACAATGTCAAATCTCAAATTTTTCTGGTTGTTCAAATTGGACCGTTTTCGGCCATTATCAACGGCAATTCCCGGGTAGAAAGATTATCAACGGTCCCCATTGTGTTCCAAAAAAATGTTTTTTAATCTAAATCTAATGAAATCATCAAATGTCCACAATAAAAAAAATGTCACGAGAATGATCAATTAACGAAATTCATTTATCATTAATTACCAACTAAATGATCTTAAGAATCATCAGTGTTCATTTTTTAAATGATACTGAATAGATTAAGAATTCAGCAGTGTCTTCAGTAATTTTACCCTGGACCGCTAATATAGATTTTTACCAATAGTATTATTAAAATTAACAATAAGATATTAACAGCAATAAATGAGTAACCAATTATCCTAAAAATTGAATACTAATTTTGAGCTTTGAGAAGTCATCAAATACAAATATACAAATGTTTTGATCAGTTTAATTTTGACAAATCATCTTTGTTTAGGTTCCGAGTACATTTTTACGATATGTTCAACTCCTCCATCACAACACCCCTGTCCATACCGCCGTTAATCAAAAGGCTGCTGAGTGTGAGTGTGAAACCTGAAAAATGAGCTCCGTACAAAATAATGGGAGTCATGAAAAGATCAGGTCTGGTGTTATAGAGTCTTTTGATTGTAAGGATACTAACTACTTTACTGCCATAGAGATGTTACCCAAAATGTGTAAATCATGTCTTGAAGTCAAGGGTGATTATGTTGAAAAATAAGACACGGTGGGTTTTTATTTTCCTTCTCCATCTAGGTTAGGTCACGGACTTTTGGAACCGCCCCCGTTGATATGGCTCTATCTGTGGACTATTCTTAGCAACGCGATTTAGTTTTAGATCCAATAAAATTATTTAAAAAAAATCTTCAATTATGTTTTTGGGAAGGCCCACTGTGTCATATTTAAAGGTCTTTTAAAGGATTTATCATCAAAGTTAACCTTACTTAGAACTTAAAATGTAAATATTGATAAAAGTTATGTATTATATTAAATGTATATATATTTATACAATTTTAAAGTATAAAGTTTTTTTGTTTGATTTTTTTTTTTTTTAATTGTATAATACAAAATAAATCAATATTTAATAAAATTCCGAAGATAACAAGTTTTATGTTTTTATATTCAAAATGGGATGTACACTAAGGGTGGTCGTCATTTGGGCGACTACAGACTCACTTTAACTACGAGCGACTGATTCAAGTCAATTTGATGTAAATGGAACATTGTCCTCTGTAATCGTATCTGTAGTCGCTCGTAGTAGCGTGAACTTGTAGTCGTTTCCAAAGTACGAGCGGGGCAATTTAAAGTTTTAACCAGAAGTCAGATAGGGAATAAAAACATGGCTGATTTTTTATTTCCTTAAATAAAATTTTGATAGGAAATAAAAACATGGCTGATTTTTTATTTCCTAAAATAAAATTTTGATAGGAAATAAAAACATGGCTGATTTTTTATTTCCTTAAACAAAATTTTGCTAGGAAAAAAAAACATGGCTGATTTTTTTATTTCCTTAAACAAAATTCTGATAGGAAATAAAAACATGGCTGATTTTTTATTTCCTTAAACAACTTTACCATGTTGAATACACCAGTTTCTATCATAATAATGAAGTTGAGTAATGTCAGACGAGTCAAGTACTCGGATGGGAGTCTGCTCGGGAACACCACATAAATTACCTGGCGACTTGAAACATCTAAAACTTTTTAAATAATACAAACAAAGTTTTTTTGCTTAACGTCTCTTTAACATTTTTTGGTCATTCGAAGCGAGGGTTTCGCCGTCCATTCGCTGGAAAATTACAAACTAGCTACTCACATTGACCTCATCCAGCCTGGGTTGCGCCGGAAATAGTCAACGTACGTGCTCTTATTAAAGCATCGCTTGACGTTGCTTAACTTCATTGATCTAACGGGAACTGGTGTATTTAACGTGACATAGAAGCTGGTGGTAAAACTTTTTAAACAATAAAAATATTAAACAAATAATAAAACTAGACTATGTTTTCACTTGACTAAATATAGTCAAGTGAAAACATAGTCAGTTTTATTATTTATTTTATTAATATGCTGCTTAACATAGCATCCCGTTTTGAGCAGAAATAAAATATTGCCCGCTTTTTTTACTAAAGTTCGACCGATTTTTTTTTTTTTTTTTTTTTTTTAAAAACTTTCAGATGAAATGAATGATACTCCGATTTCTTCAAGTCGCAAATCTAAAACTTTCTTAAAAAATAAAAACATGGCTGATTTTTTATTTTTAAAAAAGTTTTAGAAAGCTTGCCCCTAATTGTTTATGAATTATTACAATAGGTACCCAAATCAGTGTTATTTAACAAATTCATATTAGACATCCTATTGGTAACTTTTTTTAAAAAAAAAAAAACACTACCGGTATTTATTCTTAATAGTTATAGCAAATGCGCCAAGTCATGTCGATTAACTATATCCTACAATTGGTGGCTTGCGGAATTGTGTCGCTCCGGTGGAATTAAGCCACTTTAATGCTGCACAAGGTGTCAGTTCGGCGCAGTTAACTGAGGGATCTGTATTCTTTAATCCAGTTCCCTCATTCTTGAAAATTCCAGTCATTTTAATAATTTGAAAACCTGTGACAAGGGTTGTGAACGATGTTTGGTGAGTTGTCGGTAGGGATGGTCTTTTCTTAAATTTGGTATCCTCCAAATTGTTCTGCCTCGGCAGCTCAGTGGTTTAGCGCTTGCCTGGTAAAGAGAAGGACGTGGGTTCAATCCGAAGCTGAGACAGGATTTTTTCTTCTTTGAGTATTTGACCTCATAAAAATAGAGCTCTAAGGATTAGGTTGTATAAAATGCTTCAGGCATTAACCTCGCATGGTTGTTACCAGGAGTTGTTCCGTTCCAAAGACCGTTCGTTTAACAATAGCTGTCGAAAGTCTTGTCCGATTTTGTGAATCTTGGTATGAACATTTATTTTATTTATACAACCAGCTGATTTTTGGGTCTCATTGGCCATCCAGGGCCAATTCATGACGAGTATTTACTTTACAGTCCGACAAAACTCAAGTCGGAAGTGAAAAGTTCGTCTTACATAACGGTAGTGTTTATATTTTTAATGTTACAATACTAAGATTAAAATTTAAACTAAACTTAACTAAAATGTTATTATTAATTAAGTCATCACAATGAAAATTGTCTACGGAGTCCTTAAAATCTAACTACATATCTATAAATTCGAGGTGTATCTAGAGAGGAGGGTCTCTACTTGATCAGATCTGTTGGTAACAGGATGGCTTTCTGAATACAAATCGGCTGTATCGATTACCGACCGAACGACGGGACGTGAGGACTAGTTTTAACACCAAAATATGTCTTGAAACGTCCACGGTAAAAAAAAAAAAAAAAANAAAAAAAAAAAAAAAAAAAAAAAAAAAAACGCTAGTAAAAGGATGGCTCATTGAAGTTGCGGTTACTGACCGAATGAAATGAGATCTAGTTTTAACACCAAGATTTGTCTGTTCGTTTGAATATATAAAAAAAATTCACGTTAACTCGTTCGAGCCTTGTCCGATTTTGATGATACTTGGAATGCACTTTTATTACGCCCATAGAACTAGTTGGTTGTTTTAATTGGGAAGCACCGGGTGGGGTGGCCCAATATTTAAGTGAGGTCACTGAGCTACTTTTTGTAGTTAATAATATGAGTTATTCTAGGAAGGGTTTATTTAAATTTTCTATAAAAGTGGTAATAAAAAATCAAATAAAATGTAACATTGAACCGATTGAGCAATGTAGGTAGTAATAAATGTAACATGTTTGCTGTTGACCACAAAATATCTAAACAGTAGAATGGAGGTCTAGTTATAACTTGAAGATTTTTCTTTTGTTTGTCTGTTTGTACCACGATAGTGTTCTCGAAATCCTCGAGGTTTTCAACCTGAAAACTCTTTTCACCTATCCCAATACCTGTTATTGTTGTAGCAGAAATTACAAGCCAATGATATTGGTAAAATTGTCCATCATCTCAGCAAATCATCGCAATGAGGGTGATCGCTGTTATGTACCGTGTTTCCATTCGAACCAGGTTCGAATCCTGGCAGAACTGTTTTTTTTTCGGAACTGTGCTTGATTGTACTTTAACTACTTTAATATCAGTAGCGACCAGTGGCGGCATTACAAGAGCAAAAAAAATTATAGAGCAGTTATAGTTTAGTGTAGGGGCCCGTGTTTTGCACTGATACCCGCATATCTATATCTAGGACAATGCAATATGTTTCGTTAACACAAATATTAAAAAAATACATTTTTCGATCATGTGTCTTGTTCATACCGTAGCATTTCTTGTATTATGATGAGTGACGTCACTTTCAAAGTCCCGGAGAAAAGCTTACTAACTTCTCATACATCAACAAGTTGATAAAAAAAATGGAAAAAAATCGTTATTATTTAAAAATTTCTGTTATCAGTTACCTTATCATTAATCCTTTAATTTAAATTCATTTCCATTTCGCCCAACACCAAATTTCGAGCTACTCAAGAGATAATATGTTTCGTCCTTAGAGGTGATCATCCTGGGATTATACTGAGCACTTCAATCGAAGTACTGTGCTTAAAAAAACAAAGTAATCGGGTAAGTAAGAACCTGCCTGAGAGCACCTTTATCCAATTTTGATGAAACTTGACTTTGGACACTTATTAAGAGTGATTTTCCAAAGATCTCAGTTTATGGTTTTAAGGGTTAAGATCCACTACCATTAATAAAGAAGACCTACTCAAAGATCACTGCTTGGGTGAAAATGATAATTCAGTTTTAATTCTTTCGAGCAGAATCATTGAGACTGCGAGCTTCCAAAAGAATAATACGAAATACACCATATGAGGATGTGCTGGATGGTCAGGCATTTAAAAGTTGGTAGGAAAATATTGTTAAGTTATTTTACTTTATATATTTTTTTATAAAAAATAATTGCATTTTTTCGATATATCTCTGTACCAAACAATGTGAGGTCTAGTTTTAACTCAAACATTTTGTTTGTCTTTTTGGATTACGGTAACGTTCAATCGCTTGATCTGATTATCATGAAACTTGGTATGGACATTTATTAACACCCCATCAAACGCGCCCTTGATTTTCAGGAAAGAGCACGAGGAGCAGCGCATTTTGCGGCCTCAAATATTGATCAATATACTGTGCTCAATTTTTCTTATATTGAATTGAAATTTTGTATACTGAAGGACAACTAAGTTTTCTATCAATTTATTCAATCAAAACGTGAAAATTTATGAACAAATTAATAATATTAATACAATTTGAGAACCATCTTTTTTGATAAAATTTTCATTCACGCCAAGACAGACAGCAAAAGGGATATAGCAATATGGTGCCTGTCACATAAATGCCTTAATTCTGTGTAATCTGTAGGAACGCCATTTGACGTGTTTTTATATCATTGACACATTCCTGGACGTGGAATATTGACTTTATTCTAATTTTCTAGAATGGAAAAATCAAATATGACAACAAACTTGGGCCCGGCTTGTGCTGGAATGTTAAGGTAATAGAATTGGCTGATAGGTATTTGATATTTTTTTTTGTCTCATCGATTGTGAGATAGTTTTGAATGGTAAAGATTCCATCTTGTTACACCATCAGACCTGACCAATATGTTGAACTAACTCTAAAGATTAACATAGTACTTACTCAGATAAAGTGTAGGATTCAAGTTTAAATTATAAATCAAACTCAGAGGATGAGTTGGGAAAAATCATTTTACCACGTTGAATACGCCAGTCATATAAANAGGAAAAATTATAATTTTTAAAGCAATTTTTAAAAAATGGTGAAACCACCTTTTCTGACCACCTTTGGTCAGCAAATATTAGGGTGCTGGCAGATATCAGTATACTTACTTATCTTCTTGCATAGCACACATCTTCGCAAATAAGCAAGGAAAAACAAATACACATGTTCTTATGGAAATCTGCAAATTACTTCATCTGTGGACTCCCATAAGAAGACGTGTATTGGTTTTTCCTTAAATATATGCAAAGATGCATGCTATGCCATAAGATAAGTAATTATATGGCTATATGAGAGCACCCTTATGTGATATGCAAATTAATAATACATAGATATTACTTGGTTTACTAAATAATAAGTTTGTACAAATTAGACGCTTAGGGGCCAGGCCAGGTCCACCAATCAAAAATCTAAAAAATTTGGGAGATGTTCAATTAAAAGTGAAATTATTTTTTTCTGAATGAAGGAAATGGCTGAATCCTTGCACTTCGAAAAAATAATAAACTTTGAAATTGTCATAAATCCCAAGAGATCCCTGATAAGCAATCATTTAGCGGTTGGGTGGAAGACCTCATATTTGTGAGAATCCTAAAATCATAAAAAATCATTAAAAATCATTACCCGTGAAACATGGGATAATTTTACCAATCAGTGCTGTACGGCACTCAAATACAGGGTGGTCTATTTTATTTTACGCGATGTATATCTCCAAAACTTTTATGAAAACAAAAAATAAATTCTGACCAAACTGTTAGGATATCAAGAGGGACACATTGTGATAACTTTGACAGATCTACCAAGGTCGCCACAATATGTCCACTTTGATATGGTGACATATTGGTCAGAATATATTCTTTGTATTCCCAAAAGGTGATATTGAGACTGCGTAAATTAAAATGGACCACCCTGTATATAGTTTTAATAGTCAATATTATCAACATTAAGTCATTAATTTTCTTTTCCTATTCAATTTGTGATTGTCAAAATCAAAATTTTAATATAATAATTATTTACAATAAAATGTATTTCTTTTACATTTTGTGGGAATTTGCAGCCTCAGTAGTTCAATTGGTAAAAATAACGAATTCGTAACAAGGAGGCTGTTGGTTCGAATCCAAACGAAAAATATTTAGACATAAAATATAAAATACATATTTAGTAATAATATTCGAAGGTGCATTGTAACAAAGCATTGTCTTTACACAAATAAATTTCATTTTGAGGGGTAAAATATAAGTGTGTCCCAGAAAAGCCGTTCATCCCTATCTTTTGAACGGCTTCTTCGAATTTTGGAATTTTTGGAAAAGTCTAGGGATAAGAATAGCCTATGGTCATTCGAATTGTTTGGTTGAGATCCAAGTTCAAACCCAGCGATTGACTTTTTTTGACAAAAAGTGTTGATTTTATTGAAAATATGATAAGGTCAAAAGATCAAATGTCATATGACCGAAAGTCGAAAAATGACAGTTTCTGAGTTATGCCGGGTGAAATTTTGAAAATAATATCTATCAACTCATCAAATTTTCTTGATAAATCAGCCGATTTTTTTTATTTTTTTTTTATTTTTTTTTTAAAAAAACAGCACCTGCCTGGTAATATAGGGGTCGCGGTTTCGATACTAGTCGATACTGGTATGTTATCCTTTATATGAGACAATGACCACATAATAATACAACTTGGGCTTACTTATGGCAGAACAAGATCCTTAACGGAATTAGTAAGGCAGTATTATATGTTTAATTGAATTGGTTACTGTCCTGCTCAATTTTTGAGGTATACAGGGTGTCTACAAAATCAAAAATAATCTTTTTCGCTAAACCAGTGTGAATCTTTAAAAAATGTCCAAAAATCGTTTTTTTTTTTTTTTTTTTTTTTTTTNATTTTTTTTTTTTTTTTTTTTTTTTTTTTTTTATGCGGTTCTATTAAAAATAATGACGCTTTTTTAACAAAATTAGGGGGATTGGAGGGTGACTGGTCAATCTGGGACATACTTTATACAATTGAATTAAGTTACCTAAAAACTACAATAGTAAAAAATTATTAGTAAATAAGTAGGGGCCTATTTCACAGTAAACTGCAGATTAGTATTTCTAGTAATATTAATTTGTAGTTTAGCTATAGTAAACTAGTCCCTAAATACATATGTGTTTTAAAGCAAAGTACCAAAGAAAATAGAGAGTAAATAATTCAGAATTCAAACAAACCATATGGGGGACGTATGAAATAGTGCCCCATTTAGGGCGGAAAACCGTTCAGTTAGAATTCCCTAGGTTTTCGTCACTCAGAAGTTTTGCCGCTAGTTACCACTAATATACCGTCATTTTTGCTGTTGATTAACATTCCATAGTGAACATTTGACGTCTTTATTGTTATGGTACTAGAAATATTTTACGGTTCTTAAGGATAAAAAGAATACTTCGAAGGCACCCAAGCCCATGCCGGTCGTAAAAGGCAACTAGAGGCAGGTTCGAAAAGGATATCTTTTCCCTTACCCATGCAGAAAGCAAGGAGAGGCTACTGCATTATCCGTAAGCATTCTTAATATCAAGAACTTATGGCGAGTTGTTGCAAACCAGCCCCACGTCTATTAATTTATGATTGTGCATCGTGAAAAATAACAAAAACAAGAACATGGCTGATTTCCTATTTTTGTTATAAAATGTTTATCTTGAACTGTAGACCTCACTCGGTCAAATGTACCATAACTTGTTATGGAACTGGTTACGCTTCTAATGGGTTGGTTGCATAGTGGGTTTCCTGTCTGGTAACAGTAGGGCGTGAGTTTATACCAAGTCAACCCATCGAATTTTCATCCTCATAAATTTGAGATATTTACCACTATTGGAGGACATGGAAGGGGTCGGGATTATCAACATCTAGTCCGGCGTTCTCAGAGTAGCATAACATGCCACCCAACCCTTCCACTACCATCACTATCCGTGATGGACTTGGAAAGAAGAAGACTATCTCCGTTCAATATACAGGGTGTTAAATGGATGTAGAATATATGTTACTACAGGTGATTTTCGTTCCGTTTACACAGTCTGAATTATTTACTCTGTGATTGACTGAAATTTTATTTCTACTAGTAGGGAAGTCGGAAGTATCAGAAACAAGCACTCGGAAATGATGTGTGTACCTTTCATGATACCAGGGAGTAATTTCACCAATATTACAAGTGTCGTAATTGTAATTTGTATAGTTTTGCTATGTGAGCCCTGAACAGTGCGCCAAGCCATGTTCCATATATGACAAGTGTACCTTTACACAAAGCAATTCAGCAGCGCCTCGATTTATTACAGTTCCTTCAATATAATAATAATTATAATAAATGAATGTAGTTGGTGACTGAGTTTTTTGTTTGAGGAAAAAAATTTAAACATTTTAATTTTCGTTGAATCGACTTTTTCAAATTCACAAATTTCGTCGGATTCATAGTCCCTATAATATAAGTGTTTTCTAATAAATCGCAAATGTCTGTTTTGCATTATTACTGACTTATATTACACACAAGAACTTTTCTAAAATAACGAATTTAAGTGGAACCATTTAGTGTAATGCTTCCAGGCAATTTGGAACAAATCCCGAATGTCCTAATATGAAAAACCAGACGATATATAAGCTGGATTCATAAAAATAGATACGTAAACGATAATATGCTGCGATCTTGTGGACATTGCAAACACTCACTGAGTTCGGTGAAATANTAAGATATATGAAACAGGTCCCAGGTTTTTCAAACCATCAAATATCCAGTTCTGCCAGCAAAATATTTAACTATACAACATAGACTTCAATAGATAATTTCACGCCGTTCAGAAAACCTAAACTTTTCTACTGCGGGTGCTCTAAAACGGCACCGCTTTATGAAGGAAAATATAACGCACTTTCGTCATTCGACATTTTCAATGCAGGATTCTCAATTAAAAAAGGACCTCTTAGAAATCTTATTAAATTTACCTTTAAAAGAATCACGTTTTCTAGTCCAAAACAAAATGATAAAATTGAATATAGATTATTTAACTATCCGGGCAGCTGTCTCTGTTACTTAGTTTACATAAACTGCTATTAATATATACACAACAAGAAATTATTTCTATTTGTCTGAGCAAAATTATTTTTAGATTAAAATTTACAATTAACAAGCGATAATAATTATAATTAATAAATATTTAATCGATAAACTATATTTGAAGAAAAATAACAGAATATGTGAACCGTGTGAGAAGAGCATTTCCAGTTCCCTCTATTTGATGAAAATTCTGACCCAATTAATGGGAGAGTAAAGTTCTGACGGCACAAAAATAGCCGCTGGTTTAAGCCAGCTATTCACTATTCTTAACATTTTTTTGCGCTGGATTTGCACAAAGAAAAATGTATGTCTTTTTTAGTTTATTGTTTTCAATAATGAACCTTTGGATTTTTTTTTTATTTGGCTTAACGTCTCTTTAACATCTATTGTTCATTCAAGACGGGGGTTATACCCTCCATTCGCTGGAAACTTGCAAACCAGCTACTAATATTGACCTCACCTAGTCTGGGTTGGTCAGGAAAAATAGCCAGCATCACGAGGGCGCGAACCCAAGTGAACATTCACATGGTACAACCTCGCTGGACGTTGCTTAACTTCAGTGATCTAACAGAAACTGGTGTATTTAACGTGCCATAGACGCTGGCTAACCTTTGGAATTGATTGCGAATAAAAAATAANTTTTTTTTTTTTTAAAAAAAAAGTATTTCCGCCGTAAGCGACAATTTTCCTGCTTAGCGTTAGACGACTTTTATATGTAGGTCCCATTTGAGGTCTAATTATGCGCCGAACATTTTCTTGATTGTGAATTATCTAGAGTTTTAGATTGACAGTGACGAAAAGTTTCCGCGTACAATTAGACCCCAAATGGGGTCTACATACCTGATTTCATCAAAATCTACCTGCGCTAATTATTAAAAGAGTCGCTTACGCTGGACTTTGTGCATCGTAGAAGGATGGTGGACGAACTCATTTTTTGTTTCTACGTTGAAAAGTAAAATATCGAATTTTGAAAGTGGGTATTTTTTTTTTTTGGATAAAAAAATAATGAACATGGATTTTTCTCTTATGCAAATTGTGTGCAAAAAATATTAAGAATAGTATTTACAGTGTACCAATATTTTTGACAGCACCCCAGGCCCAACGAGAGGGGGATGGGGAAATCCCCCGGGCCCGGGGTTCTAAGGTGCTAAAAAATTGTTTTGTCGTTTTTCTGAGAAAAATGACATAAAACCAATTCCGACGCTTTTTTTAAAGAATAAAGAATGTCGATTTTCAGAGTATTATTTTTTTTTTAAGCTCTTACCACCACGATTACCTAGTTTATACAGTTTAAAAGTTGATTCATTGATCATGATTTGTTATAGACAGAAGTAATTTAATTGCATTAGTTTATATTATACATCATGGACATTTTTGCTATTGAGGATTCATGGATTTTTGTATGGGGACCCGTAACTTTTCAGTCCCGGGCCCGGATTTTCTCTTGGCGACCCTGTCCCCTCCTTTTACTTTCATTTCAGACTTTGATTTCTACATAGTGTGGTTATTTGGGAATACTCATCTTACAAGGGGGAAAAAAAAACAATTGGGGTACATTGAGGAAGACTAACTAACTTGTGATTTTTATTGTTTGATATTTACTTTATCTTCCCATACAGGTAAATGCAATTGTACAGGAAAATAAAGATAGTGTTATAAAGATGAAAGTGAAATTATTTTTTTCTGAATGAAGGAAATGGCTGAAAATTCGTCTCCTTGGCAGAGTGCGCATCACACTCATCTTGCACCACGGAGATTCCGGGTTCGATTCCCGGACGGGTCGAAAATTTGAAAAAGGTTTTTTCGAATTTTCTACTTGGTCTGGTTGTGTTTGGGGGTAACTCAGCCTCCTGAGGACAATTGAGTAGCTATGGTAATAGCGCCAAGTGGTAGCATTATAAGGAAATTGTTAAAGTGTAGCTTAGGCTTAGTGATATTGGAGTGACTGTTGAAAATACCTTGTAATGCTATGATGCCCACAAACATTGTGACATAATAACACAAGGAAATA
>CM022882.1:20771008-20800639 GCA_012654025.1 Pachypsylla venusta
CTAAATTAAGTATTGAGAAGCCACCTAAAACTTTTTCGCTATGAGTTGATATGTCGTCGCGACAAAATTTAAGATATCGGTCCAGGACTCTCTGAATTTGGTAAAACATCGGAAAATCGGAAACGGTTAAAGATATAGTTCTGAAAATAGATATATATGCTTGGGTATATGCAGAATATGAAGAAAAAAATTTGGTAAAAATCGGTTGAGTAGTTTCGGAGGAGTAGGGTAACAAAAGTTTGCAGTTTGTAGGGAGTATAAGGCTACGCTTCGCTCCGCCCAATAATTTAAAGGATTTGACCAGGGTGAGTCATTTTAAAGGACATAGTCAAAAATCACGAAAACCGGTTAGAAATATTAAGAAAATTTTCGATAATTTTCGTTGGTCCGAGCTCCGAGCCTTCAATTTTACTTAGATATCATTTAACGTGTTAAACACCAATTTCTTGTTTTTTTTTTAATCGGTTCCATTGCAAAATAAGTGGAATGTGAGTTACCCGAATTCAGATTATATTATTAAAACCAATTTTAACCGTTCTGTTCTACTTTAGAGTAATTATTCTAGGTTTAGGTGTCTTATTAGTTCATTTCAAAATTATCATTGCATTCAGATTTATGTATATTGGTTATATACAGGGTGTAAGGTCCTAGACATTTTTCCAGTGGATGTGAAAAATATTCCCTTCATACCGATAACAGGGTATCTACCAGACTGGAAATCCTGGAAAACCTGGAATTGTCAGGGAATTTTAGGAGACTGGAAATGTCAGGGAAAAGTCAGGGAATTTAGGAAAAATCGCCAAAAGTCAGGGAATTTTTTTTTTTATCTCAATGGCCAATTTTATGCGTGAACATGTTTTTCCTGAAAAATTTCGCCTGCGGCGCTTATTATCGTTTTCCTCTAAAATTTTGGTATACATGTTTAGGGTATGAAGTAAATTTGCTGTATAGTTTTTGGGGTCCCTGGGCCCCAATATTGTGTTTTTTGAAGTCAGACGGGAGAGACAAAATCTTGAAAAAGTACACTGGAAAATCTGGAAAAGTAGACTGAAAAACCTGGAAAAATCAGGGAATTTCACTTTGACGATTTGGTAGACACCCTGGATAAACCAGTATTAAGTTAGTATTTATTACATACTAGCTGTTTGCCCGTGCTTCGCTACGGTTACAAAATTCAATAACACTTTCGAGATTACGACATTAAATCTTCTCAAGTTTGAATTTTTAGTGGAACCAACCTCTAGGGTGAGCATGGCTCTTATTTAGAAAATTTAATATTTTCCTCCAGATTATTAATTTTCATACTGCGGAACACCTTTGTATCGAATTTCTTGCTCATCCCGATGAGGTTTTTTTTTTTTTATAAGTTACAATACGTTGCGTTCAGATAGTTCTACTTATTATCTTTCCAGCAACTTGATATGTGACAGTCAACTTTTTTGACAATTGATTAAATGACTGAACTACATGAGCAAATATTATTGCTTCATGTGGGTTATAAGATTTCTTTTTTTTCTGTATGCACATGTAAAGTTGTTGCAAANATTTTACTAAAGAATATTACTTTCTGTACTGCGGAACACCTTTGTATCGAATTTCAACTTTCTCGCTCATCCCGATGTGGTACTTCTCAATTATAGATTTTTGGTGGAACCGACCCCCAGGGTGAGCACGGCTCCCATTTAAAAAAAAATCAATATTTTACTAAAGAATATTACTTTCTGTACTGCGGAACACCTTTGTATCGAATTTCAACTTTCTCGCTCATCCCGATGTGGTACTTCTCAATTATAGATTTTTGGTGGAACCGACCCCCAGGGTGAGCACGGCTCCCATTTAAAAAAAAATCAATATTTTACTAAAGAATATTACTTTCTGTACTGCAGAGCACCTTTGTATCGAATTTCAACTTTCTCGCTCATCCCGAAGTGGCACTTCTCAATTTCGATTTTTCGGTGGTGAAAACCGGCCATAAATCGGGAACAAAACGGAAAAAATAAATTTTTATATTTTTTATGGGGTCCTTATATAATGTTTTGGGGAGGTGCATTCTCGGTCATTTTTCGTTATCTCCTTTAGTTTGGCCAGAAAAAAATTGTAAAGAAACTCGCTAATAAGCGTCATTTTTGGCGGTAACTTGCTTCCACTTGAACTTTAATTTTTTTCCTTTCTTATTACGCAACTTCATACTAAAAGGGATCTATGTGCCAAGTTTCAGAATAAGCCATTGTGGAGCTACATTGATTATCAGTCAGTCAGTCAGTATACCAACTGGGCTTTGCGTTTTATAAGTATAGATTAAGTAATTAGTTATTGCTTTGAAGAAAGAATTTTTAAATATTTTATTTTTGTCGGATCGACTTGAGTTTTTTCAATGTCGAGTGGCGTGGAGGTTATATTTATTGGACACCTTGTATAATGGTTAGTAGAGATTTATGTCCATTGGTTCTAGTAGATATTACTTGGTCTCCTAATTTTCAACCAAAAAATATTTGTCCAGTCGTAGCCAGACAAAAATCAAAGTCGAGTGGCGTGGAGGTTATATTTATTGAACACCTTGTATAATGGTTAGTAGAGATTTATGTCTATTGGTTCTAGTAGATATTACTTGGTCTCCTAATTTTCGACCAAAAAATATTTGTCCAATCGTAGCCAGACAAAAATCAAAGTCGAGTCGCGTGGAGGTTATATTTATTGGACACCTTGTATAATGGTTAGTAAAGATTTATATCTATTGGTTCTAGTAGATATTACTTGGTCTCCTAATTTTCGACCAAAAAATATTTGTCCAGTCGTAGCCAGACAAAAATCAAAATCGAGTGGCGTGGAGGTTATATTTATTGAACACCTTGTATAATGGTAAGTCGTAGCCAGACAAAAATCAAAGTCGAGTCGCGTGGAGGTTATAATGATTGAACACCCTATATAATGTTTAGTAGAGATTTATTTCTATTGGTTCTAGTAGATATTACCTGGTCTTTCATGTAGGTCACATGAGATTTATTTATATATTTTAAAGGCAATTAATATGTTTTTGTTATTCCTCTTGCTGAACCCATCTACTACATGATTATCAATATGCCTTTGGCTGAAGATATTAGCAATAGAATAGTTAATATGTCCTATTCAACATGAGCCAAAGTAGTTTACTGCATAAATTGGAAATTATAACTTAACCCTTTCATACACAGAGGCAATCGGGCGGGAACTATTTTGATTTATGTGCTCTTTTTATGCCAAAATAAATTTTTGTCGCGATGTCAGGGCCGGATTAACCTTCCGCGGGGCCCGTAGCACCCTACAGAGAGGGGCCCCCTCCAACGGCACTTTTTCCACTCAGCGTTAACCAATTTTGATGAAATTAGATGCATAGGTCGCATTTGGTATTTAATTCGAAACTGTGAGTCAAATATTTAGGGTGCCATACGAAAATTTAGACAGTGACGAACAATTATAGCCCAAATTGATCCAAAATTCAAAAAACGCTAAGTGGCCCTTCACGACGTAGGTACTGTGTGCTTTTTGGATTCTACGTACCTTGAAACGTAAAATATCAATTTTTTTTTTTTTTTTTTTTTTGGGGGGGGGGGTAATTTTTTTAGTCAGTAAAATAATATACACATGATGTTTTTTACAGTGATTTAGGCGCACAACAATGCGTCAGGCCAAGTTCCAAGCATGGCGACTACAGTGTATTGCACGAGAACATTATCTGAAAATTGCCTGTTTTGGTTTATTATTTTCAAGATTCATTCTTCGGAATTGGTAAAGAAAAACAAAATCCCACGTTTCAAGGTACGTAGAATCCAACAAATCTGTTTGCCCGCCGTAGATTTAGTCCTGTACATGTAAGGGATTAACACTTCTCTAATACATTAGTGGCTATACCACCTAGGAGGAATCTTATACAATATGACCTTGGACAAATAAGGACTCATTTCATTTCATTGGACTTCACCCCGTAAGGTTTGGAATCCTTACACCTCAGCCACATGGGCTTTTTGTGTATTGGGGTTAAGCTTATTTCTCTAGCTAAGGTTCAACTGCCCAGACGAGCAGTCTTCTACCAGATTATTTTGGACGAGTCCCTCTCTGAGGTTTAGTGATCCTATGGTACTCACTCTCCAATTGAGTAGGCCACTGCAATCAAAGATTACATGAGAGACTGTTTCCACTTCCTCCCCACATGGTGTACACAATGGGTTTTTCTTGAAGATTCCCATATTGTATAGGTGTTTTCTAAAACCACCATATCCCGTTATTAGTCCAGCGACCAGTCATTCGTTTCCGATCCAAACGAAGGAGATCAGCAGTTAGAGATTTTAATAGCTTAGTCATCATTTGATTGCTATGTCGTTGTCCTGAAGTTTTAGTCCAGTGACACCCATGACTCTCTCCCATCCATCGTCTAACCGAACTGCGCGCTTCAGTTTTGCTTATACCAATTTCTGGTTCTGGACCAAAGAAGGTGGTTTTTGACCTCTTTCTTGCCAGCTGGTCAGCGGCATATAAAGGTTAACCATTAGATCCTTACCTTCTAGAATATTCATTATAGCATCAATAAACCTCTATAATAAATAATTTATTATTGATACATTATAATTATTTCTTTCCTAAAAAAAAATCTATAAAATAAATATCTAGGTTAAAGTTATCAGTAGGGGGATTATAAAACATCCAGCTCGATTACAAAATATTACTCTTAAGATACGTACATAACATATATGCATATGTATTACTACATATCATTCTGCTTGACTTAGTACATATATACTTATACTTACTCAAACATATGTACTTAGGTACTAGATAATATATACATACAGGGTGTCTCCATAAGATAGGAGCAAAACTCAATATTTTGAGAACGGTTAGAAATTTTGAAAAATGGCCATTTAAACATATACCTTATATTTCTTTATTCCAAACGTAAAAGTTTTTTCTAGTGATTTTCAAATTTTGTGCACTTTCAAGGGACGCTCCGGGGGGGGGGGGAACTTTGAAATCTTAAATGGAACTATTCTTTTTGTAATACATTTTTGAAAAGTGTAGGAAAATTAAAGTATTTTTTTTTTCTTAACGTCTCTTTAACATCTAAGTATTGGTCATTCGAGATGGGGTTTTTTACCCTCCATTCGCTGGAAACTTGCAAACCAGCTAACCACATTAACCTCACCCAGCTTGGGTTAAGCCAGAAAAATAGCCAGCATCACGAGGGCGCAAACCCACGTGAACACCCACATCGTACAACCTCGCTGGACGTTGCTTAACTTCAATGAACGAACGGAAACTGGTGTATTCAACGTGCCATAGACGCTAGTTAAAGTATTTTGAAATTTATTTGAGATCGGTACTCAAAACAGGACCGGAGTTATTACAAGTTGAAGTTAAGCCAAAAAAGTAATTTAAAAGAAAAACTCTTTTTCAAAGTAAAACATGTGTTTCAGTGGTCTTTTTTAAATTTCCCCGAGCAAAAATTTGGTCACGGACGTATTCATTAGAAAACGACACGCAGTATACATATTTTTTTCTAAAAAAAAACAATATCGGAAAACGTCCCTTGCTTAATCTTCTAAGCTTTCGACACAAAATTTGTAAATACACTTTCCAAATATATGAAAGGGCGTATCAGAAATTGTTATTTTTTCCTGTTTTTAATGCAAAAATTTCTATGGATGAATCTTTCCCTAAACACTCTGTATACACTAGATGGAGGAAGATGGTTTGAAATTGTGATATCACAGAAAGTGATACACTTTGATGATGCAATATTAACCTAGTATGCGTTAAGTACACTGAACTGAATAAGTCCAAAGTTTTAACCCATTTATGTCCAAATTTTAAAAAATAATAATAATAACCCATTAGCGTCCAATGTTGTAACATATTATCAATGCTATAAGATATTTTTATAGGAGAACAATAAACAATGGGGGTCTTCCATTGGCTATAAGCTCATGCTACTACGAATGACTATCAGAGACAAATGTAACTCCAGGAGTATTTGAAGCTTGTGGTGTGCAGTCGCTTAAAATGGATGGAGGATCTACATAAAAAAAAGTCGCTTAAAGTCGCTCGTAGTAGTGTAAGCTTGGATTTACACGAAGTCGCTTCGAAAGAATAATTTGGGCAAGATATCCAGTTTCTGTGGTGTACAACGAAGATATTCATTTTAAATGAAACAATGTGTTTAAAAAACATTAAATGAGTTCTAAATGTTGCTGAAAATGTTAGATTGGACTTCCCTCATCAATATTATGAAAAGTTCGGGGTGGGAAAGTTGCACAACCGTCCACCATTTTTGGCAAATATCTCGAGAAAGCTTAACTTTGTCGAAATTATTTATCGGAAATTAATTAACCCGTGAGTGGTCCTCTATAGGGAATTTTTCTCAACCTGTCGGCAAAAACGCAATAACATGGTAATTATTGGCTCCAACTTGTCGGGTCTCTCAGTAGCTGTTCAAAATACATTTTACTTCGTGCTCACAAAAAAATGCCGACATACATTGCATTTCAGTTTCCTGAGGCATTTGGAAACCCGAAGACGCGGACCGCGGTGAGAATTTTTCTCACATGGCGACCAGTCGCGTCGTAATGTTTTGGTCGAAATTTCTGAAATTTCTCGTCTTTTTTTGTGGCTATTTGTTTAATTACATATTAATGTAAACATAATAACGACCTAAATAATTAATTATTTAGGTACATTTCTAATATTTCATAATATAATAAAAAAAAGTGCCAAAATAGAGGATCGAACTGGATACATTGAAAAATAAACTTACTGAAATCGCTTCAAATATAGATCAAGAAGATTTTAAACAAATTCTTTGAAAAAAAATCAGTTATTTTCTTCGACCACACAGCAAAACCAGAGTGAGAAAAAATCCCTATAGTGGACCGATGGTGTTCTGCGGCGGAAGCGGACCACTCACGGGTTAACGACAATTATATTTCCTACAAGAATAGTTCTATACATTTTTGTCGTATCTCTTACCGTTTCTGAGATATTCTGAGATCAAATTTAGAACTCCATCATTTAATGTTTTTTCACTGTATGAAAACTTTTTTTATTTTAGTATTTTTGATTGGGTGAGTGTGGGGGAGGTTAGAACCCTGAAACCCTTTTCTTTGTTGCCCCACTGAACCTCAGAAAAATGTAAATAAAATAATTTCAAACAATTCCATATATAATTTTTCTTTATCTTCCCATACCAAGATAAAGGAAGGTAAAGTATTATAATTTATTATTATTATATATAAAAAATAAAAATCAAGTATAAAAAAAAAAATGGTAACTTTTGTGTGTAAACCAAATTTTGAAATTTGGTTTAAAATATGATCAATAATTGAAAAGACAAGCGATGGTGTAACCCTGAAATGTTTACTTTCTCATCTTTAGAGGATAAAGTATTGTAATCGTGCAAAAAAATTGGATTTTTTACAAGGAGTAAACGGATTTATACTCTCCTTTTTTTGACTAATTATTCACTTTTTTCAAAACAAAATGCGGACTAAGGAAATATATACATAATAAATAGACCCCAGTCCGTATTTTGTTTTGAATAATTTTGAATAATTTCGGATGTAAATAAAAAAAAAATGCTTAACTATTGTTTGTTTATTAAAAAGCTTTTTGTTTGCCTCTGGTCAACAATTATCTTAAAAACTTTTTCATTTTTAAGGTGCTTCTTAACGCTTGTCTTTTCATATATTGTTATGATATCATGAAATGAAATTCTGTTTAGTATAAATATGTAGAAAAATGATGGTAACTTCCGTTTCTTTCGCGAGTACTTAAAGAGTTTGGTGCAAAAGGCATTACCTACATATAAAAAAGGAGTTATCTGCAGTAGATAGCTTTTTCTTGCTCCAAAACTGTCCTGGGTATTACATCATTTTCTATTATTTCTCTGATATTACTCGCTGTAAAAGATTTTTTTATTCAGCGAAATCAAACGAATTTTAGAAGCCCTACAAAATCTATTTTGGGGAAAAATGTAGATAATCTCTTTTTGCATCAAACTTTTCAGTTCAGCGCAACAATTATTACGCTCATGTTTTCAAGGCGCATTTTCAAAAACTGCCCGTGAATCCTGTGATACGTACATTTTCTGATACAGAAACTGTAGGTAAGACCTTTAAGAGGGAGAGAGTGAAAAAATGCTGGACCTTTTTTTGTTACGGATGATATTTTTTGTTTGGGTGTTACATACAATACACTACTTATCCTATAACAATTCCATCCTGTATACCATTTTAACTTTAAAGTTAAACACTGACTGACAAAGAAAAACTCAATTACCAAAATCAGGTCTAAAAGATGCTGAAAATCCTTGATCTCCTCCCGCTTCGAGAAAAAACAAAAAAAAAAACCTAAAAATACAGTCCACTACTCTTATAGAACTACATAATATGGTCACTCGGGCTGAATTTTCGTAATTGAATAATAATTTATTAGCGAGTATATAGGGTGGCAAGAAAGTAAAACAAGTAGTGTATGTAACAAAGTGTCCAGAATGTTAAGATATTATTTTTTGTCAGAATTAAAATAACACTTTTTTGACTTAGAAAGCATGTCTGTCACTTAGAGCCTAGTAGATAACTCAGCTGCGTTTAGTACTAATGTACACATTAGAAAATCTAAGCTCGCGAACTGTTTACGATATTATTTTGATAATCTTATAACTAAATGAAACTATAATATAATAGGAATCGAAAAGAGAGTGCACACACAAAAACATCACAAAACTTTTTTTGAGAGAGACTAAGCGATGTGATGTTCTATTGAGTTCACCCGCTTACTTGGGAAGCTTGGCTGTCGGAACCAAAATATTGAGCAGTTGGAGAGAAGAACTAAAATACGAGCACTGTACACGTTGAAAAATCAACGCAAACGTCTTTTACAGGGCCTTCTCAAGAGATATCAACATTCCTGATCCTTAATATTTATATATTAGTCCTCATTCTTTCAGATGTCTTAGGGTGCTCACAGTCAGCTCTATACTCAATTGTTTTATTGCACAGCACACATCTTTTCATATATGCCAGGATAAACATATACACAAGTTCTTCAGCAGATCGAGCAATTTGAGGACATGAATATTTGGCTATCTGCGAGCACCGTAAGTCCTCGTTCTTAAGCTGAGATTGTGGAGTATGAAGGAGCCATATAGTTTCATATTGGTCTGCTCTGTACACAATTTGGCTCCCCAGGTTTTGTACTATTTAGTGGCGTGGGCTCAAATTATACATCAGTATTTGTTTCGGTAGCCAGACTGCCTCGTAAGCGGGTGCTTGGAGAAGGTGATTTTTATTTACCCCTCTATCATAAAATATTTCGAACTCAAACAAAATGCGGACATAGCCCGTTTTGTGTTATGAAAAATTGGCGAATATTTTATTTGAAAAAGGTAAATAAAAATCGCCTGCAGACAAATTGGTTTTGTTTTTTTTGATTTTTGCAAGCGTTGTCCTAGTCATTGATAACATTGAGGAGTATGCATGAAAACGAAGCGAATGCTTTACTGAAGCAATGATGTACGATAACAGTTCCAGCCAAGGGCAATCAAAACATTTACGTTAACCCCATTCTGCCATTATTTCAAATCTGGATGTAAAAACGGGGACAAATAGATGATTTTAAATAGGAATACCACTACAGCAGCAACTTGAGCAATTGCTTCGTGGTATGAGAATCATCTGGGCATCATAGTTCAAGAATCTGTCTAACAGGTTGGGCATACTCAATCTTAGGTCCCAATCATAGCCAATACTATAGTTAAAACATTGTCTTCTTTTTCTTTGCATACTACTCAATGTATTAGGGTGCTCACAAACAGCCGCATACTTACTGATCTTATTACATAGCACATATCTTCGTATGTATGGAAGGAAAAACATATACACAAGTTTATATGAGAGTCTGCAAATTGTTCGATCTGAGCTTTCCCATAAGAACATATGTATATGTTTTTTCCTTGCATTTATACAGTGTGTTAACATTCTAATTATATCTATCATAGGAATTAACATGGGAATTTCTTTTTATGGCCTAGAAAATTTTCCACCAGGTACAAAAATTTGAAAGACATATGCTTTTCATGTATTTTTTTTTATCAGGAACTTGAATGAAACCATTTTTAAGACAATCCGACTAACGATTATGTTTTGTGGCCATACGTTTAACACAGTCAACATTTCATTTTGTTCATCAAATTGTTTTTCTTAGGATGATCATTTCACAATCATATGTACCCCAGGCTTGACATTCACGCAAATTATCTAGCCAAAAGGCAGATCAAGCTTGCGCAGATCTTGGGCCTTAGCTAAGAAACAGGCTACTTTCCAAGCAGAAAAAGCCCAGTAGAGACTTAGGTGCAGGGGCTTACATAGCCCTAAAGAGGAATTTAGCTCACGAATATACATTTAAATTTCAGTACCTACTAGGGATGGGATTTTCGACTCACTTAGGTGAGTCGACATGACTCGATTCGACTCGCAAATATGAGTAGACTCAATGAGTCTACTGTCGAGCTCGACTCGCATCAAGTGACAATTTTCAAAATCGCCTTATCAGAATGACATAATAAAACCAATTGACAAAAGGGGCATATACCAAATAAACGTCCCCAACTTTGGTGAATAAATTAAAAAGACATCACAATCAATCGTCACCAGAATAAAAGAACATTTTCCTTCAGTAAACAACAAAAACCCGGAATAATATTTCTCCCTTTATTATCTTTATCAGTCAACAAAAAAAAGCTACTCGTACTCTTTGAAGAGTCGACTCATTTCAAAAAGATGAGTCGATCATCAGTGAGTCGAGTCATGAGTCGACTCATAACTTGACTCGTGGATCTGGACCATAAAAAGAAAATCCCATGTTAATTCCTATGGTACAACTAGAAAGTTAACACACTGTATACAAAGCTATGTGCTATGCGATAAGATAAGTATGCTGCTATCTGCGAGCACTCTTACTCAAATTCGCGGATGACTTAATAATGATGACCTTCATAGTGGTCAGAAGGTAAATCAACATGCTTTTCATGATGATGAACATGGTCAACATGATCGTGTTCATGAATATGTACGGGAACATGTTTCACTACTTCATAAGGTACGGGTACTTCAACCGGTACCTTGACAGGCACTTTAACTTCATATGGTACATGTTTTTCAACTGGATATGGAACATGTTTTTCTACAGTAACTGGATATGGTTTGGGTACTTCTACTGGATATGGTTTATCAACAGGTACTTTAACTTCATGTGGTACTTTCTTTTCTACAATATATGGAACATGTTTTTCTACAGGTACATGTACTGGATAGGGTCTATCTACAGGTACTTTGACTGGATATGGAACATGTTTTTCGACATGTACAGGTACTTTCTTTTCAACGACAACATGATATGGTTTAGGTACTGAAACTGGATATGGTTTATCAACATGTACTTTGACTGGATATGGAACATGTTTGACTACTTCGTATGGTGTTGGTACTTTGACATGTACTGGATAGGGTACATGTTTTTCTACTGTTACTGGATATGGTTTTGGTACTGCCACTGGATATGGTTTGTCAACGGGTACTTTTACATGTACTGGATAGGGGACTTTCTTTTCAATGGTGACATGGTATGGAACAGGGACCTCTTTGTGGATGGTAAGTTCTTTGACATGTTCATGATGGCCGTGATGTTCATAGTGGTCGTCTCCTCCACCAAAATGGTAGCCTTCGTGTAAACTTCTTTTTTCATTTTTTGTATCGTCGCTACAAGAGACAACGATTACCATTAGGAGAGCTAGTCCGATAGAACGTAACATTTTTAGAGGTGTTAATATTTATATCACAAAGTTTATTAATTAATTTATTTTTTTAAAAAAAATATTTAAAATATCCTTTTTTTTTTGTTTAAGACCTAATGGAAAGAAATAGAATTCAATTGACAAATGGTTTTTTATGAGTTTCCGTTTGGGTTCTCAGTTCAAATGTCTAAAGGCTGGGATCCCAATGAGCGCAATATTTTTTTTTTGCAGCAAATAGCACTCAGCGAAGTACTGCTGACCCTCGATACGAAATCCCCATGTTTAATCAAATGAGTGAATTGGCCATAACAATCAAATTTTGGTATATCACCTGTTTACGCCAGCTAAACATGTAATCTTCTTTATGTATAAAAGGCAATGATCAACGTAGAGCCAAAACTATTAATGCTACAGACTTGAAATTTTGACAGGGACCTTCGTTACACCATGCAAGTGTGCACTAAGAAAGGATTTTGCAAAATTTTAATTTTAAGGGGTAGAAATCGGGAAAAGTAAACAATCCCCATAAGAAATACATTGGAGCGAGAGAGATAGCATGACACATCATTTAAAATATGCGCGGGCGAAGCCGCGATCGGGAGATGCTAGTTTCGTATATTTCGGTTCAAGCATTTGTCTCCGATTCTATCTTTCCCCATCTGTAAAGTTTAATATTTAGTTCCAAAATGCCTACCGTACGCAATATAGTCTGCTCTATACATCGATAAATCATATAAAGTACATCTAGATTCAAGAAATTTAATTTAGATAAATTCAGGGTGTCTACCAAATCGTCAAAGTGAAATTCCCTGACTTTTCCAGGTTTTTCAGTCTACTTTTCCAGATTTTCCAGTGTACTTTTTCAAGATTTTGTCTCCACCAAATGACTTCAAAAAACACAATATTGGGGCCCAGGGCCCCCCAAAACTATACAGCGAATTTCCTTCATACCCTAAACATGTATACCAAAATTTTAGAGGAAAACGATAATAAGCGCCGCAGGCGAAATTTTTCAGGAAAAGCATGTTCACGCATAAAATTAGCCATTGAGATAAAAAAAAAACTGAATTTGAAAAATTCCCTGACTTTTGGCGTTTTATCCTAAATTCCCTGACATTTCCAGTCTCCTAAAATTCCCTGACAATTCCAGGTATTCCAGGATTTCCAGTCTGGTAGACACCCTGTAAATTATTTAGGATGTTTGTAGTCATAATGAAATATAGATTTCAAAACTTATTTTTGTATCAAACTACGAATAAAACATGAGTCACGAGCGCTTTCGTCTGTTACGACATCATCTAGTTCAGCAGATGATGTCGTAACAGATGAAAGCGCTCGTGACTCATATTTTATTTGTAGTTTGATACAAAAATAATTTTTGAAATCTATATATTCAAGAAGCTGGTCTGTTATCAAAAGAAGCTATCACAAAAGCGGCAGCTAAACAATTCCTTTCTATTCGTATTTCTTCTAACCGCTCCCACATTTTTTGGTCCATCGCCCCTTGCTTCGCAATGAAGCAACATGGAACCTTGTTCTGTAAATTGTTGCGCCCAATGGTATTTCAACCTTAGGATTTGACTGTGGTGTTCATTTTTTTGCATATTATACTAGAAAATTGTTGTAACTTGGAATCATTCTTATATTCTGATAATTTTGATATAAATTTCAGTTACGATCTGTTTTCATCTCTTAGCTATGGTATTTATTACAAAAAATAGACGGAGAATTCACACTAAGCAGTGACAGTGCCGGCATGTGATTCTCGCTGACCGTGAGCTCTCAGTGATGTGCCATTCTAGTATGGACATATTTACTTTACAACTAATCAGTGAAAGTGCTGTCATCCGTCCGGCAAAACTAAAAATATTCTTTCAGAACATGTTCATGACAGTGCATCAATGTGAGCTCACGGTCAGCGGGAATCACTTGCCGGCACTGTCACTGCTTAGTGTGAATACTCCTTTAGTGAAAAGTAACCAACCACTAGGTTAGGTTAATACCCACAAAGCATTTTCCAAGACCTCTATTTTATAAGGTCAAATTCTCTAATTAATGGGTAAAATCAGTTGGGGACAAACTGAACCCACACCTTACTGTTTATGATATGAGCTTGACCACTTCATGACTCTAATGCGGGCAAACATTTTTTTTTATAGATACACATAAAACGGCTATAGCTCGAAAATAGCCTGACAATTAAATTTAAAAGAAACTTTTGTAAATTATAATAGTTAGCTGCCTCTGTAGCTCAGTGATTAAACGCTCACCTGGTAAATAGGAGGTCGTGGGTTCAATCCCGAGCAGAGGCAGGATTTTATCCTCATTAATTTGAATGTTTGACCACATAAAAATAGAGTTCTAAGGGTTAGGTGGTAAAATGTGTCTCAGGCATTAACCTTGGCGAAGGATTGAGACGAAAGACAGCAGGCGCCCCCTTTTCGTCCACCAGGGGTGGATGGAGGGTCTACAAAAAAGGCATTAACCTTGCCATAGTGGTTTCCTTCCCCTCAGGAGCCTATTTTTTATGGTCTGATCTTATCGCAATTTTATCTCTCATCATTTCAGAGGTACTAACTCCCTGAATCAACTTCAAATAGAAAAGTAAACTTTCAGAAGGACTCGGTCATTTGCATTTCGTTCATTCATTGAGTCAAACACTCGAAGAGTCATTCGCCTATGATGATACTAACTCCCTGAATCAACTTCAAATAGAAAAATAAACTTTCAGAAGGACTCGGTCAATTGCATTTCGTTCATTCATTGAGTCAAACACTCAAAGAGTCATTCGCCTATGATGATACTAACTCCCAGAATGAACTTCAAATAGAAAAGGAACCTTTCAGAAGGACTCGGTCATTTGCATTTCGTTCATTCATTGAGTCAAACACTCGAAGAGTCATTCGCCCATGATGATACTAACTCCCTGAATCAACTTCAAATAGAAAAATAAACTTTCAGAGGGACTCGCTCATTTGCATTTCGTTCATTCATTGAGTCAAACACTCGAAGAGTCATTCGCCTATGATGATACTAACTCCCTGAATCAACTTCAAATAGAAAAGGAACCTTTCAGAAGGACTCGGTCATTTGCATTTCGTTCATTCATTGAATCAAACACTCGAAGAGTCATTCGCCTATGATGAAAGTGGTCCACAATTTTTCCATCTGAGAATGTACGAGTAAGTATATTTTAGGAGCGAACTCTTTTTCTTCTTCTTCTTAACGTCTCTCTAAGATCTATTGGTTATTCGAAAAGGGGGGGGGTCCATCCATTCTCTGGAAACTTACAAACCGGCTACCCACATTGACCTCACCTAGCCTAGGTTGGTCCGGAAAAATGTCCAGCATGATGAGGCACGAACCTACATGGTAAAAACTCGATGCTCGTTGCTTAACTTCAGTGATCTAATGGGAACTGGTGTATTCAACGTGCCATAGACGTTGGCTTTTTTTTTTTTTTTTTTTTTTTTTTTTTTTTTTTTTTTTTTTCAAACCTAAATCTGGAAATGGGGAGAACGTATACCACTTTTATACTATAATATGGTTGCAGGCCTCACCTAGGCTAGTTTGGGCCGGAAAAATGTCCAGCATCATGAGGCGCGAACCTTCAAGGTCACCCACTTGGTAAAATCTACCCCTCCCCCCCCCCCCANAAAAAAAAAAAAATTCAATCGTTTTTTTGGTTCATTTTTTTAATGAAAATACTCTACTTTGCACGTGGCTTATAAAATTTAAAAAACGGCGGCATCACCACCAACAACAAACACAACAAAAACAACATCACCTTCCATCATAATCATTTTCAGGTGTTAGTCCTGGCTTGACTGTCAATCCTTCGGACCCCACCGATAAAAAATACTCACACCTGAGATCAATCAAAAAATATAAAACATTGGTTCGAAATGCAGATCACAATTATATGGATGCTTTCACATCCTTTTTTTTTTTTTTTTTTTTTTTTTCTTCAGAGAACTGGTATTTTTATATGATTCTGGTCCCATGTGCATAGGGGGACTTAAGAAGAATACTTTCAATGCACGCAAATGAATGCCAGTAGTAAAAGGTGACTAAAGGCAGGGTCGGAAACGATATTTTTTCCATTATTCATGCAGAAAGCAAGGAGAAGCTTCTGCATTATCCCTAAGGATTCTTTGGTATCAACAACTTATGGCGAATTGTAGCCAACCAGCTGTTAACCTATGATGATGATCTTTAACAAAAGGGGGATACAGAATATACAAAGTAACACATAAAAAGTCAGTGTAATTTGTATTGTCAACCTGGAGGGCTCCCATCCGAATACGCCTAACGTTACTTAACCTCAGTGATCTGACGGACACTGGTGTATCTAACGTGCTAAATCGTTGACTTTCATTAAAATCGATTAATAAATTACAATTACAATTTGTTTCCAGCGCACCCTGCAGTCCATAGTATATAAAGAAGTCAATTCTAAGATATTGCTTTTTACAAAAAAAAAAAGAACTTTCGCACGAAGTAGTAACTTTAAATTCTGATTCATATCTTACAAGAAGTCCTTGAGGAAAAGTCGTGAGATCGTGACTGACTTGAGCACAGTAAGTAAAATGATAGATGCGTTTGCTGTCCATTTTTGAAATATTTGCAAATTTGTGTAACTTTTTGGTTTATTGATTTCAATACTGAAATTGTCACGAGAGAGAAAAAAATACTCTGCCCCAAAGTATGATATATGTATTTTCCTTTTTTTAGAAAATCGAAGGATATTAATTTGAGACAGCAAATGAACTGAATTTGTTTTATTCGATTTTTGGATTCTACGAACGTACCTTGAAATGTAAAATATCAAATTTATGTTCTTAGAAGGTTAATTTTAGATAGGCTTAGGGAAAGTACTTTTGTATAAACAATTTTATTATTAATATACATTATGATTCTGATTATGGGGGGAGGGGGGGGGGAAATTTCGACTTTGTGCTTGTGATTTCGGGATGCGCTCGTGAGGACGATTGAGTAGCCACTTTAATGTGAGTTGCGACCAGTGGCGGCATTACCAGAGTAAAAAGATTAGAAGATTAAAGAGATTATTAGTGCAGGAGGTTTTTTTTTTTTAGTAATACTTGTGAAAATGCTGTTGTTGTTAAAAATGTGAAAAAGTCGATGGGCCTTACCACAAAGAAATTCTACATTTAGTTTAGTAATGATCAATCGACCTTTCCTCACTCTCTTATTTTACTGTCTCATATCAACCTAATTCTTCCATTTTTTTTCAAATCTAAATCCATAAATCAAGCCAGCTGGGCTCAGTGGTCACTGCACTTGGGAGACCCAGAATCCTGGCGGGGGCAAAAATTTGTCACTGTGGTTTGGATATTTTCGGGGCCCAATCAGCCTCGTGAGGACAATGAGTAGCTATGGAGATAAATGCGCATAGCGATCCGGTGCTAGCATTGTAGGTAAAATTGAGAAATTCAAAGGAATTGGATAATGATAGATATTGGGACAATCCTACAAAGCTGCAGTGAGCACCAAAGTAGTGACACAATAACACAAAGAAACAGCATTGTAGATGAAATAGAAAAATTCAAAGTAATTGGATAATGATTGATATTGGGAAAATTCTACAAAGCTGCAGTGAGCACCAAAGTAGTGACATAATAACACAAAGAACACAGCATTGTAGGTAAAATAGAAAAATTCAAAGTAATTGGATAATGATTGATATTGGGAAAATCCTACAAAGCTGCAGTGAGCACCAAAGTAGTGACATAATAACGCAAAGAAACAGCATTGTAGGTAAAATAGAAAAATTCAAAGTAATTGGATAATGATTGATACTGGGACAATCCTACAAAGCTGCAGTGAACACCAAAGTAGTGACACAATAACACAAAGAAACAGCATTTATTATTATTTTTATTATTAATTAAATCCATAAAAAGGGAGAACGTTTAGTTTAGAAATGAACACCGTTTTTATATTATTAAACTGGTTCCCGGCTGGGTGAGGTCAATGTGGGTATCTTGTTTGCAAGTCTCCAGCGAATGGAAGGTAAAACCCCCGTCTCGAATGACCAAAGGATGTTGGCCCCCAAGATGGTTGGTTCTTCGTACCGGGGCTACCCGTGCCCTCGGGCACGGCCAAAGACCATCAACACCGTTCCGACGACAACTCACTATGTTTTTCCTCCGTTGGACCCAGCCGTGCTGCTCCAGATACTTCCTCAAAGAGTTGGTATATAAATCCTTGCTAAACCCTGAAGTATCTGATCATTGTCGTCTATATATGCTGGCTGCTCATGATGTAAATCATGAGCAGCCCGCAACTAGCTATCATTTAACTATCCATCAAACCCAACTAATCTAGAGCCGTCAGCATTATGGACAGATCCTGTTGGAGAGGCCGCCTTTCTTGGCCTGGGGACACAGTGAGAGTCGTTGAGAACGTTAACAACAACAACCAAAGGATGTTAAAGAGACGTAAAGACAAATAATAAAAAAAAAAGTCTAGTCAGTCGAAATATGGAAGTTGATTCGACCAGGCAGATGATGAATAGAATGATTCAAATCTATTTTCTTCATAAATAATTATAAATAGTGTTTTTGATAAGTGTTTCTTTTTTTTTATTTATTTATTTAAAAGAAACTAGTATTGAACACGATGCAGTCACCTAATATTGATGAGGGTGTAAAGTTCATTGACTTGAGCTGAAATGAAAGTTACTTGCTACTCGTATGCGTGTATTCATATCAGATATTACATGTTTTATGCAATGTTTATGATTGTGCCAGCAGTTTTGATGTCTTACAATTAATTATTTGATGTTCTTTCTTTTAGACAGGGTGACGACCGAGCAAGTCAGGTTCATTAGGTGATGGTCCTAAGCCCGTGTAAATACAGAAGGTTTGGTGTTAAGAAGAACATATAGACGTCAATGTAGCCAGCGAGAGGATCAAGGCAGGTTAATTAGGTGATGGTCCTAAGCCCGTGTAAATACAGAAGGTTTTGGTGTTAGGAAGGACATACAGACGTCAATGTAGCCAGCGAGAGGATCAAGTCAGGTTCATTAGGTGATGGTCATAAGCCCGTGCAAATACAGAAGGTTTGGTGTTAGGAAGGACATACAGACGTCAATGTAGCCAACGAAAGCAGCAAGCCAGCTTCATTAGGTGACGGTCCTAAGTCCGTGTAAATACAGAAGGTTTGGTGTTAGGAAGGGCATCCAGTCTTTAAAATACTTTGCTTCAAACCGAAGATGATAAGTCTGCAGCAAAATGCAGTTTCTATGGATACTGTGAGAAGCAAGCGAGAATTTCCGTGCTAGGAAAGAATACGGCTAAAGAGAGAAGGCACTGAACAAAATGTTGTGGAATGGTAGAATTTGAAAAATCAAATATTAAAGATTGAAAAAGTCCAGGCTAAATTGGTTCGGGGTCTGTTCTACAAAGAGAACGGATTCTATCCTAAATATCCCGAACCTATATCCTATGAAGATCTCTGCGACAGTTTGCAGCTGCCTCTGCTAAAGACTAGGCGCAATATACACCAATTGCTTTTCTTGCACAAATTGATAAATGGTGGGGTGGATGACGCCTTTTTGTTATCCCACCTAGGACTGAGTATTCCAAATCGCCATTTTAATTTGCGCAACCGGGGGAATTATTTTCATATACCCCGTATAAAACTGCCAGCTTTTGGGAGATCTCCACTCGTGAGGGCGAAAAAGATGTACAACGGTCTATCTCAAATTCTGGACCTCGCCCAACCATTTGATGGGTTCAGGGCTGTGCTAGAAGGGATGAGCGGAGAGATGTTGGTTACGTGATGTAACCCCGCATCTACCTATTCATCTATTTATTGTGCCTTTTTAATTTTGTGGTGATTTATTTTTTATATTTTCCATCACTTTGTTTTAATGTAATCTTTTTATATATTTATTTTGTTACTTTGTGTCCCACCGTAAGTGTTTTTATGCAAACGTGGTGGGATGTGTATATATAAAAAAAAGGGAAGCAGCACCGACCCCAAATAAAATTGGGAAAAGGTGTCTACTTCACTACAGAAGAAGAAGACGTCCAATGATGTTTGAAAAACGCAAAACTTTTCAAGAGCTCGTCTTACCGAGCACCTACTAGTAGTTCTGTGAATTACAGACCTCACTCAGTTACACCTAATGGACATCATATGGTTCCGGGTATCCCAGTAAGACCTAATATAAACCAATCAACCAATTTTATAAACATATTTTAGGACTTCACAGGCGATTGTAATACCGGGTCCGACTAAAGGTCGACTACCTTTCGTTCTGATGACAACATCACCCTCTGTACTTCTTTGATAAAGCGGCTAATTTCAGATACAATGGGTTGATAGTGTAGTGGTAAAACTCTTGAGTGGTAAACAGTAGGACGTGGGTTCAAACCCAGCTAACCCATGAAATGCTCATGAATTTGAGATATTTACCACATAATATTAATAGCACCCAAAAAACTACCGGTGTAAAGGGACTTTTCAGTCCTATTCGGGCAGTATAAATAAGGTCTATTATTATTATTATTTCAGTTGGGATACTCCGAAAGCTGCTACTTAGATGTTGCATTGAATTAAACCTTTAGTGTTTGCCAGCGTCTATGGTACGTTGAATACACCAGTCTTCGTTAGATCACTGAGGTTAGCAACGTCCAGCGAGATTGTACCATCTGGCTATTTTTCCGGCCCAACCCAGGCTGGGTAAGGTCAATGTGGGTAGCTGATTTGTAAGTTTCCAGCAAATGGAAGGTAAAACCCCCGTTTTACCTTCCATTTGCTGACTTTGAATTTGTTCAAATTTGCAGACTTTGAATTTATTCAAATTTACCTGCAATGCTGTCACTGGATCTCAATGGGCATTTATCTCCATAGCTACTCATTGTCCTCACAAGGCTGAGTGGGCCCCGGAAATATCCAAATCACAGTGACAATTTTTTCCTACGCCAGGATTCTGGGTCTTTCGAGTGCAATGACCACTGAGTCATGGGAGCTGGCTTGATTTATGGATTTAGGTTTGAAAAAATGGAAGAATTAGGTTGATATGAGACAGTAAAATAAGAGAGTAAGGAAAGATCGATTGATCCTATATCATTACTAATAATACTAATGTAAAGGTAGAATTTCTTTGTGGTAAGGACCAACAGCCTTTTCACAAGCCTTACTAAGAACCTCCTGCACTAACAATCTCTTCAAAATATCCAAACAACAGTGACAAATTTTTGCCCCTGCCAAGACTCGGAACTTGCTCAGGATGTCTACCAGACTGGAAAACCTGGAATTGTCAGGGAATTTTAGGAGACTGGAAATGTCAGGGAATTTAAGAAAAAAACGTCAAAAGTCAGGGAATTTTTCAAAATGTTTTTTTTTTTTTTTTATCTCAATGGCCAATTTTATGCGTGAACATCTGAAAAATTTCGCCTGCGGCGCTTATTATCGTTCTCGTTTGGTATACATGTTTAGGGTATGAAGAAAATTTACTGTATAGTTTTTGGAGTCCCTGGGCCCCAATATTGTGTTTTTTGAAATCAGATGGGGGAGACAAAATCTTGAAAAAGTACACTGGAAAATCTGGAAAAGTAGACTGAAAAACCTGGAAAAGTCAGGGAATTTCACTTTGACGATTTGGTAGACACACTGTTGCTGGGTCTCCCGAGTGCAAGACTAGTGCAGTGACTACTGAGCCATGGGAGTTGGTAGAACCTAATATAATATTCTGGACTGATCCTTTTGGGACTGTGACTATGTTCTGAAAACAGCGGGAATGTGATCGGAAACGACATTAACGTATACTAAAGGAACATACCAAGGTTCATATCAAAATCAGAACGGCTGTAGAAAGTTATTGTGTAACGGAACAGACAACACAGATTTTTAGAGAAAATCATGGCGTTAAATTTAGATTTAAATCTTTGAATAACATGTTAATTATAAGTGTTAAAAATATTAACTTTTAAATAAATAAAAACAAAACACTTACCAAAAACACTATTTATAATTATATATAAAGAAACTAGTTTCGAATCATTCGATTCATCATCAGTCTAGTCGGGTCGAAGAATGGAAGTTGACATTTTCTTTATAAATAATTAGTTTCTTTATAAATAATTATAAATAGTGTTTTTAGTGTTTTGTTTTTATTTATTTAAAAGTTAAATTTAGATCTCACTTCTTTCAATTAAGACTTTAATATACTGGATGAAATAAAAACAACAACAACAATTGAACACAATGTAACAAGGGCGTAGCCAGCATCCGGCCTAGTAAACAAATTCAAAAACATTTCTCAACATTTTGAACCAACTAGGACTGGAACCCGAGGAAGAAGAAGAAGAAGAAGAAAAATCGAACCTGGTAACCTCCTGATGCAAGCTGAGTGTGTTGCACACTCGGTCCATCAGACAACTTATTAATCATATTTTGTTATTCTTTCAGATCCTGGTAAGGCGATTTTGCTTTTGAAAGGCATCAAACTCATGTCGTTGATAGAGGTCGAAATTTTTATGCTCTCAAAATAGAAGACGACTAGAAGACCACTGCAATATTTTCCCAGGTAAGTTATTGAATAAAATTATGGACTTGAGATTCTTGTCTGAACCTATCCTTCAAATTTAAATCAAATCGGACCCACCGTTTAAAAGGCATGATTGTGTAAATATGGTTGCTTGGTTTCTAATGCTAGAAATTGACGACTAAGTCATTTTTCTTCTGGTCTCCCAATATTTCTAATGCTAGAAATTGACGACTATGTCATTTGTCTTCTGGTTTCCCAATATTTCTAATGCTAGAAATTGACGACTATGTCATTTTTTTTCTGGTTTCCCAATATTTCTAATGGTAGAAATTGACGACTATGTCATTTGTCTTTTGGTTTCCCAATATTTCTAATGCTAGAAATTGACGACTATGTAATTTTTTTTCTGGTTTCCCAATATTTCTAATGCTAGAAATTGACGACTAAGTCATTTTTCTTCTGGTCTCCAATATTTCTAATGCTAGAAATTGACGACTATGTCATTTGTCATCTAGTTTCCCAATATTTCTAATGCTAGAAATTGACGACTATGTCATTTTTTTTCTGGTTTCCCAATATTTCTAATGCTAGAAATTGACGTCATTTTTTTTCTGGTTTCCCAATATTTCTAATGTTAGAAATTGACGACTATGTCATTTTTTTTCCTGGTTTCCCAATATTTCTAATGCTAGAAATTGAAAGTTCAATTTTAAGCAAGTTTTTGCCAAAATGGCGTTTTTAACACTAAAATTTCAAGGCATACACGGTAAGGGATATTAAAAAATGTTGGGTAATGGACAACCCAAATACCACACCTACTCAAATTCTTTAGGAAAAATATATAATCTTTGTTTGAAACAATTTAAACAACAGTCGTAACAGTAGGAGGTAGGAGATGAGTAAAATTCCTGAGAACAGACCATAACTAAAAATTTCTTGAAACCTCGGGGAAAATTATCAAATGCTTTACAGATTTAACCATTTTCAAGTTCATCCATTATTTTTATGATGCCCGTTATTGGGTTGCCCGTTATTGGGTGTGTAAGAATAAAGAAAATTCCTGAGAACAGACCATAACTAAAATTTCTTGAAACCTCGCGAAAAATTATCAAATGCTTTACAGGTTTATCCATTTTCAAGTTCATCCATTTTTTTATGATGCCCGTTATTGGGTATGTAAGAAGAAAGAAAATTCCTGAGAACAGACCATAACTAAAATTTCTTGAAACCTACGGAAAAAATATCAAATGCTTTACAGATTTAACCATTTTCAAGTTCATCCATTTTTTTATGATGCCCGTTATTGGGTATGTAAGAATAAAGAAAATTCCTAAGAACAGACAATAACTAAAATTTCTTGAAACCTACGGAAAAATTATCAAATGCTTTACAGGTTTAACCATTTTCAAGTTCATCCATTTTTTTATGATGAGCGTTATTGGGTATGTAAGAATAAAGAAAATTCCTGAGAACAGACCATAACTAAAATTTCTTGAAACCTCGGGAAAAATTATCAAATGCTTTAAAGGTTTATCAATTTTCAAGTTAATCCTTTTAATGTAGATTTAAAATTTAAATGGAATATATTAAATATATGATTGAAATAAATCATGCCTCTAAGGCTAAGGCACCTAACGAATCTAAGTCGGAAACTGTTCGTAACAATATCAATTATACAAGAAAAATCACTATGATAAAATGAAGAAATTTATACAAAAAGGAAATTCTTTTTTTAAAAAAATAGAATACTCATATAAATATAGAAAAACACTTTAAAAAATATTCAGAAATAATTAAATTCCGCCTCAAATGAGCAATAGTGATGTTAAAGAAACGTTAAGTCTAAAAATCTGAACTGGTCTTTGAATTTGTGAATCACTCATATCTCGATAATGAAGTGGATTTGTAAGATGCAACAAAAACCGTACATCATTGATTTTAGTCAACAATGATTGTGTGAATTATGTTTCAGCGTCTATGGCCCGTTGAATACACCAGTTCCCGTTAGATCACTAAAGTTAAGCAACGTCCAGCGAGGTTGTACCATGTGGGTGTCCACGTAGGTTCGCGCCCTCGTGATGCTGTCTATTTTTTCGGGCCAACCCAGGCTGGGTGAGATCAGTGTGGGTAACTGGTTTGTAAGTTTCCAGCGAATGGAGGGTAAAACCCCCGTCTCGAATGACCAATAGATGTTAAAGAGATATTAAGCCAAGGAAGAAAAAAAAACTGTGAATTCAATAATTGCAAATTATGACCCCAACTTGAGTTTTTCAAACGAACGATCATATCACGTTGAATACACCAGTTCTCGTTCGATCACTGAATCAACGTTGGGCGTGGTCAGTACTTGGATGTGTGATCGTTTGGGAACACCACGTATCCTATGTTGTTGTTGTTTTCAAATGCTCGGATTTGGCAATTAATTCATTTTCCTTCTTGCGTCCCGATATTTCCCTACTAAATTGCCATGTTCGGCCAAGGCAGGGCAAACAGCCAGGTGTTCAGTGTTCATCACTGCCTGATTTGTACATAGAGGACAGATGGGGGAGTCCTTACATCCTATTCTGTGGAAATGTTGAGCCAAGCAGTCTTTATTAAAATTGTTTAAAATTCTTTCCTCAAAACTAAAAATTTGAAGTCACCAAATACATTCATTTATTATAATTATTATTATAAAGTGTGAAAATTTATTTAAAAGTAAATTATGCCGACGGTGTTCCCATTTGAAAAACTGAAATGAGGTTTAAATATTTTCAACTCAGCAAACAAATTCGGAAACTACTTTTTGAATTCACAAATTTCTACTTTAAAATCCATTATCAAAACACTGTTTGTTGTATCTTTAAATTTCATTCCTTTTTCGACATAAGTTGGGTTCACAAATTCGAAAACACGCTGCCATATGATGAATACGAAAAAAAAATATTTATAATTTAAAAAAAGACCAAACTATTAAATTTTTTTTTTTTTAAAAAAAAAACACTAAAAAAACCAGCTTTAAAATGAATACAAAATTAAATTTCAAAAATTTGAACTGTCAAGAAAAAAAAGACAGCTAATAATGGTGCTACGATTTTAAGAGTGAAAACTATTTTTAAAAAAAATCGTAAATAATTACGTGTTTTTTACTATTTGTTTGTCTCTTGCTATTCACAATACATGTATACTCACTGAATGATAAACTAATACTAAACTAAATATGGGCTATGATTTGATACTTATAATGAACAGTAGGTTTGTTAACTAGGTAATATGGTATGTCTATCCGGTCTCATTATGATTAGAAATGTGAAAGATTATACAATAAAACATATATATCTCTTAATAATATATGCTGATGAACTTGAACCAGTTTGTAAAAAAAAAAAATGTTTGCGTTATTATGAGCTACAGTATTGGTTTTTGAGGCTATCAAACTCAGGAAATATTTATTCTTATAAAGAACTAGCTGTTTCGCCCGTGCTTCGCTACGGTCTATAGCTTGGCGCATTAGAGACATGGCCGTTCCCGTGCTCTATGATTTCCCTTTCAAAAATCGGAAGCTAATAGTATTCTATGATTCCCCTTACAAAAATCGAAAAAATGGGCCATAACTCGAAAACGGTTGGACCGTTTTTTGCAAACTATGTTCCAAATTAAGGTTTAAAAGGCCACCTAAAAATTTCTCGCTTTGATTTGATATTTTGTCGCGACAAAATTTAAGATATCGGACCATGACCGGCTAAATTCGGTCAAAAATCGAAAAATCGGCCGTAACTCGAAAACGGTTCGACATTTTTTAATTCTGATATTTTTTCTGGAGTTTAGGCCTATGGTTTCGGAGGGGGGAGGGTCCATTCTCATCAATTTATCTCTTACCGTTTTGGCTAAACAATTAGTGATACATACACACACACAGATACATACATATATTTATCGTTACATAAATGATTGACAATATCGATTCAGAGTTTAATTAATTAAATTAGAAATTAAAATANCTCTCTTCACCAACACGCAGTCTTGGTGGGGTACCTCGGTTCGTTTAACCACTAGGAGATAGGGACCACTCTGTTCTACTTTAGCGGTTCATAAATTCGTTACGTTTAATAATGATGAGAGGTACCCCACCAAGACTGCGTGTTGGTGAAGAGAGTGAGGAAATCAGACTAAAATTCTGAAATCGTTTGGGGTGGGGTCGGAATTTAAAGTCATCAGGTATTTCGGAAGAATGGATAGCGGGGCCCAAAATAGATTTCATATCTTTTTTAGGGTGATCTTCTATAGGAAGAGAAGCTAAAAAAGAGCTCTTTGTGCTGTCTTGAGGACATAGCACATAGCCCATTGCAAAGAAATATTTCATTGATTTTGGTTTTCAATAATTAATCTTTGGAATCGCCACGAAAAAAAAAAAAAAAAAAAAAAAAAANAAAAAAAAAAAAAAATACAAGACCTTTTCAAATCCTTTTCTTCTTTGTGTAGACCGAATGAACCGATGACCGATGTGTTGTTTGTATGACTCAGGTGATTTATCCAAAAATAGGTCCCTACCTAACCTTTTGGTGAAAACAAAGCAGTCGGTATTTCACTTGTTTCAGTTTCTTTTTATCTTCTGACTTGTAAAAGTGTGCAAAGACTTAATTTTTAATGTTCTAATATAATCTAACATCTTTTTTGAACGTAACAACTTGTGTTCGATTTGACTTTAAAATGGACGGTTTTATATCGCACAAAAAAGATTCAAATCCTTCATCCGTTTGGAGTCATTTTTTAGAGTTTTTTTTTCGTTAAAAAAGCAAAGTGTAAAAAATGTGATGCCATTTTGAAAAAATCTTGATGGTTCCAAAAACAAAAGGACTCCACACATATCTCTCAAGTTAAAAACTTGATTTTGTATTTTTATTTTATCTACTTATTGTACTATTTATACTTGATTTTTGGAAGGTTCCCAATTTTTTTTCTAATCCCGGGACCAGTCCGGGATTGTGATCGTTCTAGTCCCGAAACTTCGTGATTGTCAAGAAGGTTCGGGATCATAATCTCTAACAAGAACTAACGCTTTTTCTTTTTCAGGTCTACTAATAACTTCAAATTTCTTTACCCATAAAACAATAAACATTTTTTAAATAAAACAAGCAATGTCAACAGCCCAAGGCTGCCAAATCTAATTGAAATAAAGTCTGACCAATAAGCAATTAACAACGTACACAAACTTTGAATTAAGAGAAAATCTAGTACGGTTTTGCGGTACACCAAATTCCTCTTTCATAACAAGGTAGACTTATGATGAAAAAAAAAAAAATGAGGGGGGGTAATTTTTATTTTCGTGACGATTCCAAAAGTTCTTCATTATTGAAAAGGTTCATTATTGAGAGTGGCGGGATGGCTGCACGCACGTCTTGTTTATACGCGTATATTTATTATTGAAAATAATAAATAAATAAAAAAATAACATTAAATAGTAAACTGTACTTTAATAAAGAAATAAATAAAGATAAAATTTCATGGGTTTTGAACCCATACTCCGCAGTTTAGCAGTTACAATCCCTTCCCCCAACCCTGAATAGGTAATGAAAAGATAAATAGATAAAATTTCATGGGTTTTGAACCCATACTGCGAGTTTAACAGTTACAATCCCTTCCCCCAACCCTGAATAGGTAATGAAAAGATAAATAGATAAAATTTCATGGGTTTTGAACCCATACTCCGCAGTTTAGAAGTTACAATCCCTTCCCCCAACCCTGAATAGGTAATGAAAAGATAAATAGATAAAATTTCATGGGTTTTGAGCCCATACTCCGCAGTTTAGCAGTTACAATCCCTTCCCCCAACCCTGAAAATAGATAAAATTTCATGGGTTTTGAACCCATACTCCGCAGTTTATCAATCAGTTACAATCCCTTCCCCCAACCCTGAATAGGTAATGAAAAGATAAATAGATAAAATTTCATGGGTTTTGAACCTATACTCCGCAGTTTAGCAGTTACAATCCCTTCCCCCAACCCTAAATAGGTAATGAAAAGATAAATAAGAATTGGAGCACACAGTTCACTCGTGAACTTAATCTCATAAATAGTCTGCTATTACCTAATTAACTAAGAGAACTTCTCATTAAATGCTTAGTCAAATCTATTGAATCTAGGTTCATTATCTCTGCAGTCTGACAGAGTTATTTTAAAGTCGTAACCAGACAAGTCAAAATAAAAGAAGGATGACCTTATTTCCATTTTAGTTGGTTCAAGACAAGTACAGGGTGCGGCAATTAGTTCTCCCACTTTTCATAAAATCGTGAGAGGGGGAGTGATAGTGGGAGGAGCGTGGGGTTTGTGATATTCAACACGAAATGACATCTAGTTTTTAGTTATCGCAATGGTTTGGTCGAGCGTGTTGTTTTTTAAAAACGTGAAACATTATAGCTACTCAGAGGGCGTTCCGCACAAGGTATGGTTTGCACTCCACAGATCCAGTTCCTGATCGAAAAACAATTTTGAGTTGAGTTCACAACTTTGGGACCACATCATCAGCTTTAGACTGTATGGGGCTACCCATGCTGTAAATCGTTCTGGTGAGATTCCGCAGGACATGTTCCCCAGTCGCCGGAAAACTAAATCTAAGAAATTGCGTTTTGCATAGCAAAACGGGCATGAGCAATTTTCCCTTAGTGGTAGCAAAAAATAAATTAAATCGTAGATTTTTTTTTCATGTGACCTAACCTGAAAGTAAAATCCGATGTCAACGAGCATAAAAAAAATTCTGAGCTTATTTAAAAAAATTCCGAATAATCATTTGATTTTTCCAAGGTTTCGTCGATTTTCAAGCAATAAAATTGTTAATTAAACGTTTAAAAGTGAGATTTCTCGTATTTTCCAACATTCAATCGTGGAAATTAACCTTCTACTTTCAATTAATCCATATTTTAAGTTTGTTAGTTGCTCAGAAAAAAAAAATCGATATATGCTGTCTGCTCCCTTTTAGTTTCCACCAGAATAGCGCCAACTCTGCAAACATATTGTGAATTCTCATGAAAAAATTCTGCCAATTTGACACATGGGTTTATTATTTTTCTGGCTAAAAAAAAATAGCATCCCTCGCAAATTTGATATTTATTTTACGTTTCAAGGTACTTAGAATCGAAAAGTCAATAATAAAAAGAAAAGGTTTGCCTGCCGTACGCCGTGATGGATACTTATGCCACGTTATTAAGATTAAAAATAGACTGCGTCTATGACACGTTGAATACACCAGTTCCCGTTAGATCACTGAAGTTGAGCAACGTCCAACGAGGTTGTACCATGTGGGTGTCCACGTAGG